>JAXCHB010000332.1:0-187348 GCA_036926305.1 Uropetala carovei
AGAGAGAGAGAGAGAGAGAGAGAGAGAGAGAGAGAGAGAGAGAGAGAGAGAGAGAGAATTATTTAGAAAGTTTACGGGAAAGGGGGATTGTGAGGGAGCACAATCGATCCTCCCTCCCCTGCCCTCCATTCCTTACTTCCTACGTGTTCTGGCGCCAGCGTGGCCGTTGACACAGCCACCGACTGCACTTCTCCGGTCTTCTTCCACTTATCATCCGCCAGGATTACAACTCTTGGTCTAATTCCTCCTTCTTTTCTTTTTTAAGTCGCGTTTCGCTTCCAGCGTGAGCGCCTATTATCGTCGGTCTGTTCATCCGACCTTCTGTCCGTCCGTCCGCATGTTCGTTCTAGGCTTCTACAGAACGGATTTTCATGAAATTAGATATTAAGGACTTACAATCAAATGTAATAAGAAAATCGCAAGAATGAATCACGTAAGCCAATCAGGGGTACCACTTTACTGGTGACAAAAAATTAAATTTCCGTCATATCTCGTAAAGTATTGCTCATATCAGAATATTTTTCAAATAAAAGTTGTAGTACTCGTAAAGAAGAGTATTTATTTTCCAATACGTTATTGTCGTAGGAGTATCTGTTATCGCAAAAATCACACAAGAATGTCTTATATCGAGTTGAACTTTGAAAATTTCTTGCATGGTTTCTTCTTCATTGTTGCTAACATAAACAATCTCACAAACAAACGTTTAATTTACTTATGTGTGCATGCAATACATATTTTTAAATTGGAAGAAAATGGATTATTTATGATGAAGAAAAGAACTTTAGAACGCTATTTCCTTTACGTACAGGTATATAAGTTCTTTCTAACACTCCATTGCACGAAACGCGCCCATTCGTGTTACTCTGTACTCTTTTCTAACTTGTTTCTGACCTTCCACCCCGGTTTCCCTCCCTTCTTCCATATTCCTCTTTCTCACCTCATCCTCGTCACCAATCCTCCTCAATTCCTCTCTCTCTCAAACTTGCTCCACTTATTTAAACGTTAAATTTAAGTGTTATATAATAACAACGGTTTATTTTAAGTAGGGACTACATAGTCTCGATTTCCTCCGAATTAAGACGTTTCTCTGTCTGACCGTCCGTTATTAAGTCCTCTCTGTATTCCATATCTCTCTCTCTTATTTCGTCTCTCTTCCGCAATCAGTCTTCTTCTTTCACGCGAACCCATTTCACACGCTCTCTCCCCCTCTCCCTCTCCCTCCCCCTCTCTCTTTCGTCCCGAGAGTGATGCGCTTCCTGGAAAGTCCGAGGACGTTATTTCCGGAGTTCATAAGAACCCTTCAAACGGTGACCGACATGCTGAGATAAAAATTCCAAGACATAAAGCAAGTTAGGCATCGCCATTTGTACTACCCTGCATTCGTTCGTAAATTTATAATTATAAAATACTCTGTCAGGTAACTATTTATGTGTTACTCTCAATCGCGAAAAAGTTACGCTTTGAGCATATTTTTTGTGATTAGGATGAATAATTATTCGATCTGGGACACATTTTTTCTGTTAAACTGTAACTTGAAGAATTGAAATATTTCATGTTAGAATTATACGGTTTGCATGCATATTGAGTTCTTTCAATCGACCGTGAATGATATTCGTTAACTCGTTAGATTTAACAAAATCCATAGCGTTAGAAAGAATCCAATGCAGAGCAGCCAGATTCGTAAAGCAAAAATATGACCAAAAATTAAGCGTCACATCACTCTTGAAGGAGGTGAATTGGATATCGCTAGAGGATCGCAGAATTAGCGCTAGGTTAAGGCTTCTGGAGAAATTTAGGTCGGAAGTTCTCTCAGAGGAGGTCTCAGGGGATCATAATAGGAGAGTGATTCCCACGGGGGACGTTATTAGGTAGGTTTTGGTGTGCTGCACCCCCTGCCACCTACCAGTCTGGTGATTTTCAGGGTATCATGTAGATGTAAATGTAGCGCGAGAGAGTTTACACTCAATTCTCACGGTTAAACAATTTTGAGGACATATATAAAATTATTATTGTCATTGTGTATAACGAGAAAATACATACAGAGACATGCAAAAGACACGATTTATCAACCAAATGTTAATTTATGTTGCATGAATTATTTTGTGAGAATTTTCTTGGTGTTTGGAAAATATTACGAAATAATATTACCGGGCGTATTACTTTTACGCATTATTTCAATTAGAAGTACTTTAAATACACACATGCACACGCGCACACGCACGCACGCACGCACACACACACACACACACACATACATATATATATATAATTTAAATTTTAAAAAATCCGTTGCTACTGCAATTCTTAGAGTCACGTGTTTTATTAATATTAAAATTTTTAAATTATGATTATGCCAAACCTCTCGCGTAAATAATCGCCTCTTTGCTAAGAGCGACTACCAATCGCCGGTATGTTTGATTAGTTAAAATTATCAAAAGGAATGGTAATCAGTTGTATGCTTTCCGCGTTTGGCAGAAGTTCTATCCAAAATATTTATTTTAATCGAATCATACCTTACCTGGCGGTTGAAGAGAGCGGACGTGCCTTTCACTTCCTTCAGTGGAGCCCAACGGACTTACGAGCGACCATTGTAGCAGTAGCATTAGAGTAGAAGTAGACGTACTGTTCAGTAGAACTAATGTTTCTTTTATATTACTTGTTAACCTTTCCTATAGCTTATTTACTTATAGTAGTAGTATCTTAACTAATAACCTCCTTGTCATTTTTTTAATCGTAATACTTACTAGTCGTATACCGTAGTGTAGTAATTTTTCTAACACTCCATTTGCGCATTGCTTTTTTACACCGATATTTATATCGTAATTGTTGTCATTTTCTTCTCTCTATAAACGTAACTTCTTCCTTTTATTAGAATTGTACGGTGTTTGTGTGCTAACCTGTGTTTTATTAACGTTTCTTCCTGCTTACGTTTCTTTTTTTCTTTTTAAGTGTTTAGGTGTTAAGTGCTTAAGCTCTACTAACACCTACTTTAGGGATAAGTTATTTTAGTATTATTTTCGTTCTGGTAGTTAGTTTTAACTAACAGATATCAATCCTGTGCATCAAATCTAGTACAACAAAGGTTTTATATTTTTATTTGTGTATTTCGGAACCCTCCTTTCACTCCCTATTCTTGTAGTCGACCTTGACTCAAGGTTTGCAGGTCGATACTAACGTTGTTTGTGTAGTGAATCACCCCCTCCCTTTCACTTTTTACCTGCGTTAACCCTAGATTACAGCGCTTAAGTCAGCCGACGAATAAGTTAGCCCAGTATTTTAAGTTATATTTTAAAAACATTTAACTAGTTCAGATTAGTTTAGAGTTTAGGATGGCTACCCCAAGGACTCCCATTTCCTCCTTTTTGCGCGACGCTGGTTTGGAGGCCATGAGGTCTCGAATCACGGAGCTTGAGAGGGTGGTTGCGGACCTCCTTCAGAGGATGGAAAAGTCCGAGGCAGCTTTGGTGCGTGTGAGGGGTGCGGGGTCATCCCTGAAAGCAAACCGCGCCAAATTGGCGGCTCGGGTTAGCCTGGGTGCGGAAGCCGGTAGAGCGATCGGGGTTGTCCGTCACTCCTTATCGCGGGCTGAGGGTGTTCGGGCCGGGAAACCCGATGAGTGGAGAGTGGTGTCCACTCGGGGGGATCGTGGAGTGGTGCTGCGGAGGCAGGGAGCTGGGAACACTTCGGTGGACCCTCTTCCTGTTAGTAATAGGTTTACGGAGTTGTCGGAGGACGACTCCGAAGCCGTTGCGCCCGCACCCGCTCCCGTCTCCTCGGTGGGGACCGGGCCCAAGGGGAGCTCGGGGGGAAAGAGGGGGCTGTTAGTGTTAGGGAGCTCCAATGTCCGGCGTGTGGTGGCGCCTTTACTGTCACGGGCCCGCCGGGAGGGTGTTCATGAGCGGGTGTTCTCCAGGTGTATACCAGGAGGTACGGTGCCCCAGGTGACGAAGGAGGTCAGGGCGTCGGTTTTGGGCACGGGTTGCTCCTCGTTGCGGGTGGTGGCCCATGTTGGGACCAATGACGCCTCGAAGCGCGGCTCCGAGGAGGTTTTAAGTTCTTTTAAGAACTTGGCCGCTGAGGTTGCTCGTGTCCGAGAGGAGTCGGGTTCTGATGTGCGGCTTACCATCTGCAGCATTGTCCCTCGGACGGACTGCGGATCTATGGTTTGGAGCCGTGTGGTGGACTTGAACCGTAGGCTGTGGGACTTCTGTAGGGGCAATGGAGTGGACTTCGTTGACCTGAGGCCGGTGCTGGACTCATGTAGGGTACCCCTAAACGGTTCTGGTGTCCACTACACGGCCGAGGCAGCGGATCCGGTAGCGCGTCGGGGTTTTTGAACACGCTAGGGTTTTTTTTAGGTTAGACGAGGATAACACCAATATATCTGTTAGAAAAGAGTCCGCCAACATTAACCCTACGGAGTCCAAGAATAGCGGTAGAGTGGGAAGTAGAAAAATAAAATTGTTAGATCAAGTGGCGGGGAAATCCAGAACGAAAATATCCGTAGAAAACACAATAAAAATTATTATTATGAACTGCCGAAGCATTCGAAGGAAACAGGCTGATTTTTACTACTTAGTTAAAAGCCATCGTGCAGACGGTGTATTGGGAACTGAGAGCTGGCTATAGGGCGACATTAATTCTAACGAGATTTTCCCACCAGATTACGTGGTATATCGCAAAGACAGGAGGGAAAGAGTCGGAGGCGGAGTTTTCATCGCCGTCAGAAAGAGTATATCAAGCCAATTAGAGGAGATTAACGTCAGCGAACACTGCGAAACGATATGGTGCTCCCTTCGTACGAGAAATGGTAAAAAATTATTTTTTTGCTCATTTTACCGCCCACCTGACTCGGGAGTCGAGAACATTAGAGAACTCAGTCGTACATTGCAGGTGATAGCTAGGAGAAAGAACGACCCAGTAATCATTCTTGGAGGAGACTTTAATCTTCCATCGATCGATTGGAAATCCGTAACCTATGTTAGTGGTGGAAAAAATGGAGAAGCTTGTCGTGAATTAATTGAAGCATTCACTCTAAACTCGCTAGAGCAAATCGTCAACGTGCAGACGCGATATGACAACAACGGAAACATATTAGATCGGCTAGCCACTACCCACCCACTATCGACTAGAAACCTACAAATCGACGACGGCATAGGTGATCATAAAATAGTAATTGCCGACTTCAAATACACCCCTGCGACAATATATAAGCAAACGCGATTAGTCTATATCTTCAGTAAAGCAGATCTCCCAGGTTTAAAAAATTATGTTACAAACCAAATAGCGACATATATCAATTTTGCGAATGGTAACAGCGTAGATGACTCTTAGACGGAAATTTTGCGAATCATTCGAGAAGGGCTAAAAACGTTTGTCCCAACTAAAGCAATTCGTGATCGCAAGGACCCGCGGTGGATGAAACCGAAACTCCGTGCCTTGCTCAAGAAACAAAGACGGCATCACGCGCACATAAAGCAACTTAAAGAAGTTGGTAGGGACCACGCGAACGAGTATTTAATATACAGAAATAGTCGTAAATCTGCAAGAGACGAAGCGCGTAAGGAATTTGACGCCAACCAATCCACGACACTCTCGGATTCACTCAAAAACGACTCGAAAGAATTTTGGTCGTACGTGCGAGAAATTCGAGGATATCAGTCCACAGTACCTCTTCTACGTACAGACAACGGTGAATGTGTACACGATTCATTTACTAAGGCTAGTATGTTAAATCGGTTCTTTGAAAATTGCTTCACAATAGACAGCGGTGATTTCATTGATTTTCCTACTCGAATAGACTCAAATATGAGCGACATTGAAATATCCGAAAGCGGTATCGTCAAATTACTAAGTCAGGTCCACAAAAGAAAATCGCCATGGCCTGAAGCCATACCTGAATTCATTATAAACTCGTTAGCAAACGAATTAGCTCCGTACCTCAAGATTCTATTCAGAAAATCTTTAAATGAGGGAATAGTTCCTTTGATATGGAAAACAGCCCACCTTACAGCAATACATAAAACGGGAAGTAAATTAAAAGTGGAGAACTACCGCCCTATATCGTTGACGTCAATCTTCTGTAAGGTTTTTGAGCACATTATCGGTAGTTCAATAATGCGATTTCTCGAAAGCAAAGCTGCGCTTAATAGAAACCGGAGAGGCAGGTCATGCGAGACTCAGTTAACTCTACTCACACAAGATATTGTGAAAGCAACGGATAAAGGAATAGGAGTTGATGCAGTATTTTTAGACTTTAGGAAAGCCTTCGACACCGTTTCTCACGTGATAATAGTGCAAACATTTAGGGCTTATTCCATTAACGAGAAAATTGTAAATTGGATCGCCTCGTTTCTTTCCGATAGAACCCAGAGAGTAGTCCTCGATGGAGTTGCATCAGACGTCGTCAAAGTGACTTCCAGCGAGCCTCAGAGAAGTGTAATCGGACCTCTGTTATTCTTGATATATATAAATGATTTAGCGGATAATATAAAGTGTAAAGTTAGACTCTTCGCGGATGACACACTTGTGTATGGAGAAATCAACACAATACACGATCAGGAGAATTTGCAAAAGGACCTTCAGGCTATTACGAAATGGTGTAAAGATTGGCAACTCGATCAGAATAAAAAGAAATGCGCCGCAATGATCTTCACGCGCTCCACGAATTTCAACCGTTACCCGTACCAAATATCTGAACTGAAGCTAAAATACGTCAATAGCTACAAATACTTAGGAGTAATTCTCAGTAGGAATTTTTCTAGTAGAGAGCATATCAAAACCGTTATAGCATCGGCAAACAGAATTCAAGGGCTTTCCTCTAGATTCCTGCGGGGATGCCCATCGAACATGAAGGAAATCGCATACTTTTCCCTAATACGACCCATCGTGGATTACTGTTGCGCCGTCTGGGACCCTATCGAGGAGGGCCTAACTAGAGAGCTCGAAATGGTTCAGCGTAGAGCGGCTAGATTTGTAAAAGGAGAATATCGGTATGTTGCGAGTGTATCAGAGATATTGAGAGATCTGAAATGGCAAACGTTGAAGAGAAGAAGAAATTGTTCAAAAGGAAACTATTTGAAAAATTTGAAAACCCGAATTCGTTGAAGATGTACGCGGCATAGTCGCCCCCATCGGTGTTAGTGAACGTAATGTTAGATCAGAGTACAGGAGAAAATATGTTGAAACAATCGCTAGAACAGAGAAATACTACAGATCCTTTTTCCCATACGTCCAACAGAGGAAGTAGTTAGAGTTCACTTGGTGTTGTGACACCCCCTGCCAAACGCTTCTAGCGGCTTGCAGGGTATTGACGTAAATGTAAATGTAATTCAATATTTTTTACATTTCCTTTTTTGCGTCAAATGAATACCTTTTATTGAGATAAGCGATGACATCAGGAACAAAGGCGTCTTGTGCACGAATTTGATAGTTTTGCGCATTGGATACCTGCCGAAGTAAAAATGAAAAGAACTATAAGAGGTCTTACAAGGGTCATTAAAATATTTTATGTTCTTGCTGAAATGTGAAAAATCGGATATTATTGCCATAATAACTTGAAGTGCTTTTGCACACATTTCATGGGCGTCTGCAGTCACGGGCAAGAAATGAGAATTTTGTTAGCACTTTCGCAAACCATAATAACCACTAAATCGGCAAATGTTGCAGTCAGTCGAAAAAAACGCGTATAAAATGTTTTATAATACCAAAACGTTAGAAAATACTGACAGTGTTTGTCTATTTTTTACTGTATAATTGAAGTCACCCGCGTCCAACGTAGAATGTATGTAAATGAAGTGCTGTATGCACGAAGGCTTATACCTGAACATAAACTTCAAGGTAGAAGAGAAAAATTATGAAACTAACTGGGAATCGAATGCGAGTCTTCTAGTTTCCGAGGGGGTGTTTTAGCTTCAGACTCGTATAAGCACACAAGCCTTCATTTACCTAAATAGCACCATAGTAAGTTCAGTTATTTTTCTTGAGGTCAAGTAAGGAAATGCTGTTCCTCAGTGAGGACGTAAGGTGTTGAAAGATTTACTACTCAGTTATTTAACTCTATCTCACAGCAAGTGCTCTGTTACGAGAATGTAGAATTTTGCCTTGAGAATCTAGGTGGTTAAAGCACCCGTCTGGAAAATGGAAGATACAATATATTCACGGTCATTTTCAGGAATTTTCCATTTCACTACATTGAAATTAATATATCTAACATTCACGTGAATGCTATACGTGCACGTACATCAAAAATTTTGTTTTAGTTTTATAGTCGATCCAACATCGGAAGACTTATGGCCTCGAAAACGGGGCGTACACGAGTTAGCAGCAGCCAATAGGAGACTGTTTGTTTGGGAAGGTAGTGGGGAGGAAACCAGTCTCACTCCTCCTCTCTAAGAGATCGCATCGGACTGCGTTGCCGTTTCTACCGCCGTTTCCTTGCTGTGGATCAAAAAGAAGGATGGGAAGTATTTTATTTAGAAACTGCGTAGTATATCAGCTGAGCAAGAGCTGGCAGCGCGCACCGATATCTGCTCTCCCGCACGAAAGTTGAGAGGGGCGATGGAAGGGGAAACGTTCGTGATTGGCTACTTGCTCTAAGTAGGCCAAGAGACTTCCGATGTTGGATCGACTATAATGACAGAAGAACACTTTCCACAGAATTGTCGTCAATCATACTTTTTATTCTTGCCTATGTAAGTCCCCGTTTACACGGTCACGTTTTCATGCCTGAAACAGGCGCCTGTCCTTCTGCGCATGCGCACAAGCAAATTTCCCCGAAGAAAGGCGTCGGGCACGAAACGGCCGCGACTCCCGATCCAGGCCTGCCCAAAACACGTCGATTGGCTGAGGACTGACACATGACACTGGTGACGCGCAGAACCAGTCAAGAGGACAGCTTTCTCTTCTGAATCCATCTTACTACGTACGCTACCGCAGGCGGCTAGTCATCCAGGCGCCTGTTTTCAGGCACGAAAACGGGAACGTGTAAACGGGGACTAAGAGAATGATTTATTAAAGTGAACCGCGGCTATTTGTAGAATCGGCTGTATTTAAGGAAATACACTCATATTGTAACGTTTCCACACAGCACATACAGCCAATACGAAGTTTATGTGCATATATAAGAATTCCTAATGACGACGAGCCAGGCATATTATCAATTCTTACGAAGGCGTTGAGCATCGAATAATACATTTCGTTTTCCCAATTTCAAGCACCTGCCATTCCAAAGTTAAGCACACACCCTAGCAGGTAATTAAGGTGAAAACACTCAATGAATTACTGAAACGTACTGATGAAGATTCATATGAATATACAATCGGGCCCTCGCTGTTTCCTGTAACCGCAGTAATACCTTTCCAATCCTCTCCCTCCATCTACATCCCCTTCTCTCTCGTTCACATCCATTACGAAAGGGTATAATTACGCTTACATCGCACTCGTGAGGCCGTGAGGTAAAGCCTAAATTATTTAGTGATCTTTTGTTGATGAATAAGGAGAATAGAATTGCGATTGGAGGAGGAATATAAAGAGAGAGGAGGAAGTGGTCCGTTGCAAATAGAACTTACGAGATGAAGCATTATTTTCAGTCGTTTTAATAAAGCCTGCGTGACTTTTAATGTGTAATTCATGGAAAATATATCTGCGATAGAAATGACACGAGAATTCCAAACCAATCTCAGTCGATAATTTGAATGAGTTAGTTCATTAGGAATCAGAGCGGTAAAACTATTTTTGAATTCTTGATCATTATTTTAAAGTAATGGAATCCACCATACAGGCACACGATTAATGCTATTTTAGCACAAATATATTATCATGAAAATAACTGCTTTGGAGTCAATTGATAGTTTATAGATTCTGATGACAAATTGTATCTCGTCAGTAATAAGAAATTGGGCTTCGTAGGCAGAATAGTAAGAAGTAGCACAGAACAGGTACGAGAAACGTGTTATTTATCATTGGTCAGATCTCAGGTCGAATACGCTTCCAGCATATGGGATCCGTACGAAAAGGGACAAATACTTGAGTTAGAAAGAATCCAACGCAGAGCAGACAGATTCGTAAAGCAAAAATATGAGCAAAAATTAAGCGTCACATCACTCCTGAAGGAGTTGAATTGGATATCGCTAGAGGATCGCAGAATTAGCGCTAGGTTAAGGCTTCTGGAGAAATTTAGGTCGGAAGTTCTCTTAGAGGAGGTCTCAGGAATATTAGAGGCACCTACATACATGGGCAGGCATGATCACGAGAATAAAATACGAGAGATCGACTGTAGGACCGAGCGATATCAGAGCTCGTTTTTCCCAAGGACCATACGGGATCATAACAGGAGAGTGATTCCCACGAGGGACGTTATTAGGTAGGTTTTGGTGTGCTGCAACCCCTGCCACCCACCAGTCTGGTGATTTGCAGGGTATTATGTAAATGTAGATGTATCCATGACAGCCAAAAAAGAAGGTAAATCCTCCATTTGATATTAATCTAAATAAATAGGAACAGGCGTATGATCTTAAGTCAGTAGAAAAACTGTTAGCATTTTGATTCGTTCCCAGAAAGGTGTAAATTTCTGCGGAGTTGTCGAGATGCCGAGGATCTGTTAGTAAAACCGAATTATTATAATTCATTCCAAATCATTCTTAAAATGATCGATAGAGTTAGCTAATTATACGACAGCTCCTTTTGTCAAAACAGGCTCTACAGAGCCGAATTCTTATTTCAACTACAACACGAACTGCCTCAGTGACAATTAGCCAGTCATTGTTTGTAAAATTATTCAACGTGACCATTAAAATGATCATTTGGTTTATCAAGCGTTTTAAGGCGATAAAAAATATACAGATAATAAAAAATCGGTACAGCATACATTGTACAAACTTTCTCATATACTAATGCGTCGTTTAGTTATCTTTAGAAAATGAAAATCGTATGAGCCTGTTTTTAGAAAATCCAATTTTTGTTAAAGTTGACCAAGAATAAACTAGTCTTATATTCATTCATTGAGAAAAATAAAATAGGTAGTATTATTGTAGATGTATACTCAAGTAACTGTACGAAATTTGATCAAAAACGTTAGAGCCGTTATTGAGAAAATCGAATTATTGTTAAAGTTGCCTAGAATAAACTAACCTTATATTCATATTTTGAGAAATATGAACTATACAGTATTATTGAAGACCAAAACTCAAGTAGTTATACGAAAATTGATCAAAATCGTTAGAACCGTTTTTGAGAAAATCGAGTTATTGTTAAAAATGCATAGAATAAACTACTCTTAATTATTGATCAATGTCAACCATTTCTACAAATACTCTGCTCAGTATGATAAAATGCCTATGTACAAGATTACATTCATTTTCGTTCTACCGATAGGCTCCAGCGCCAGTAACAGACAGACAGACGGCATTGCGAAAACCACTTTTTCGGATTCAGCGACATCTAAAACGCGTATTTCAGTAAAAATCTCGAGGTCGAATTTTTTCGCGAAAACAATACTTCCTCGATACTTCGTATGAGAAAGTAAAAAAGCAATGTTAAAAAATAGAATATTTTTAACGTGTTCACAATAAATAATAATAATAAGATTTATTTGATAATTCTCATAGCAAAAGGGACCAAATATGAGAAATACTCCAAGCTCAGTGGACTCCCTCGTAAAGGCAAACACTTCGGAGGTTTCCTTAGAAGCATTATTTTTAGCGCTAAAAACTGAAAATAATTCCTTAAAAATGTATAAGATGTAAACGTTGAGTAAACTGAGAAGCTTTAAGTCCAGTGATAAATTTATAAATTTTAACTAAAAATAAACTAAGAACTCAAAATGATTTAGTCTGGTCACAAAATTAATTATATCTCCTTTATAAATCATGTTTATGATCATTATTAAATCAATATAAAAACTCCACGAGTTTTAAAAGCAGTTATTTGTTATATTCGAGACAATTTCGTGAGAAATAAAAGAGATTACGTTTGGGCTTAATAAAATATATATGCATATGTTTCAGGGGCGGATCCAGAAACTTCTCAATGGGAGGAGGGGCGGGGTGGGGGGGGGGGGGGGCGATGGCTTCTCCACCTAGCGAATCCGCCCCTGCATACTGCCCTATATTTTGAAAACCCCTACCCCTATCAGAAACTTTCCCTTGCTATACAGACCTAATCTGCGGCGTATAATTGAGGATTTTTGCACGGAATGAATTTAAGAAAGCACCCAGTGGAGTGCAATGGGGTTAACCAAGGAGGGGGCGATCGCCCCCTTGGATTCGCCACTGATATGTTTCATGTTTATATTCATCTATGCACACACACATGCCAGTGTTTGTGTGTGTTTATGCTTTTGATGCTCACTTTCTACAGCCAAACAAAGATAAATTTGTAAGAGAGAGAGATTTCTTTAGCCCTCTCTCCGCTTATGGGCATAAGTATTCTACTCCTCTTACTGTCTCTCCTCTCCATCTAGAATGCACTCTCTCGGGAGGCTGTGGTTGTTGAGGTCGGCCACATCAAGAGTGGTTTATGTAAGCGACACAGTTCCCAGCGGGTGCAGTGAGGGAGGGGGGAGGAAGTGAAGGGGGAGGCAGAGGGAGAATTGGTGAAAGGCTTATAGCATGGGACGGCAGGAGGTGTTTGCGACGGACTGCCCTTTAAGAGGGCGAAGGGTGAGGAGGGACACGTGACGTGTTTATGGGAGGTGCGGTGGACGTGTGTGGTGTCAGAGTGGTCTCTCCTGTCTCTCTCTCTCTTCCCATGTCCTCTCTCTTTCTCTCTCTATATATATATAGCGAAGACTCTCCGATCCTAAACGTAGAGGATACCTCCTCCCCGCCATTTTTCCTCCTATATCCCGACTTTTCTCCTGTACTGTGTTTATTTTTTCTACAGCGTTCTAATTTGCCTGTCCTTAGATTTCCTACTCGCATCCTTTTCGATACTGCATAAGATGAGATGTACTTGGAAAGACCAATTACGGAGGGCAAGTTTTTTTTATTGTAACTCAAAAAGAGCTTTAAGCCACACTCTCCCATGTGTTCCTCTTCAGTCCTCCTTTCGTTACCCGTCTCCTTTCATTTCTAATAATTGTATTTTTATGGTTACTTATGTACATATATATTTATATATTGTTAAATATAAATATAAATTAAAAGGCTATGTATAGAGTATAGCATTGTATGGAGCAGAAAAATGGACATTACGAAAAAATCATTAAATACTTGGAAATCTCTACCATTGGGGAATATTCACGTTTCTTGGAAACTATATCTTGATGTCGTGTGTCATGTAAAAATCATAACTACCAAGTGAAATTTAAAAATTAGCAATATTTGCGGAGATATTAACGTCAAAGACAAGGAGTGGGGCCGGAGTATGGCCGGAGCCGTGACGTCATTTTTCCCAACGAATGAGAATGATGCCCTGCGAGGCAAGTAGGGTTGCCAGACGTCCCGCATCTTGCGGGACAGTCCCGTATTTTATTATAAAATCCCGCGTCCCGCCTCACGAAAAATGTCCTTTAAAAATTTGTTAGGTTATTTAAATTTTACCTTGCGTTTTGTCATGTTATTATTCCTATGAAGCAACATGTTTTGTTTTTAATTTAGCACCTGCGGCCACCAGATGGTAGCAACAGAATAATTACGACCATGTCGCCTAGAATATTGTTAGACTCTATAATTACAACCATTGCATCGTAAATAGTTTTTAATTTTTCTCAACGTGGATAACGATCGTTCTGCACTGCAATTTGAAGCAGCCGTACATAAAAATAATTTTTTGCAATGTCAGTGTTTGGAAGATAGATTGAATATCCTTTTCCCGAATAAGTATGCACAGGGTGAGAAATGTTATTATTCAAACTGATACAAACTCGAAAGGTGAATAACCGCAAGGGACAACAATATTAAAGCTAGAGTCACTAAATAAACTTATTAAAGCATAAAAGGGCCGGTAGGATAAAAATGATGAAGCACTGAAGTATGAAAAACTGCTTTAAAACTGCTAACTAACATATGTACTATAGTGCTGCCACGTCTGTTGCCTTCCATAACCCACGGAAGGAGGGAAAGGTTGTTTCATGTACTACCAGGACCGCGTTTATACATCGTCGCTCGAAGCGAGATAGTGAGCACCTTTAATTCTGTTACAAAGTGACTTACATTACTTGGGTTAGCTTAAAGATACTACCACCACCACCACCAGTCCAAGGTCAATTCTGTATGAAACATATGTAACTCGGGATGCTGCAACATTGTTTAAAAAGGAATTCTCTATGTTGAAATCAATATCTACTGAAAAAAGCCTTCTTTGTAGTCTAATTTTGGCGCCCATCACATCAGATATTTTGTGGTTTCATGATTAGACGCATTTCCTAATTTGATACATTTCATAATTTAGTATTTTCACAGTTAGGCTCCTATGATAATTTGACGCCGTAAGCACCTGCTTATGTTGCTTGTGCATAAATCCGAACTGAGTATATCCCCTGTGACGCGTCCATGTATCAGTTTCAGTTCGTATTCGGAATCTGAAGTGTTAACATAGAATTTTCATGCAGCATTTAAAATGTGAAACCAACTATTGTACACTGTCCCGCGAATAAAAAATTAAAATTTGTACAATGTCCCGCAAATGCCAAATAAAAATCTGGCAACCCTAAGGGCAAGTGACTGATAAAAGCGACGTTGTCATTCTACATATACATCATACCCTGCAAATCACCATACTGGTGGGTAGCAGGGGGTGCAGCACACCAAAACCTACGTAATAACGTCCCTCGTGGGAATCACTCTCCTATTATGATCCCGTATGGTCCTTGGGAAAAACGAGCTCTTATATCGCTCGGTCCTACAGTCGATCTCTCGTATTTTATTCTCGTGATCGTGCCTGCCCATGTACGTAGGTGCCTCTAATATTCCTGAGGCCTCCTCTAAGAGAGCTTCCGACCTAAATTCCTCCAGAAGCCTTCACCGAATGCTAATTCCGCGATCCTCTAGCGATATCCAATTCAACTCCTTCAAGAGTGATGTGACGCGTAATTTTTGCTCATATTTTTGCTTTACGAATCTGGCTGCTCTGCGTTGGATTCTTTCTAACTCAAGTATCTGTCCTTTTTCGTTCGGATCCCATATCCTGAAGCGTATTCGACCTCGGATCTTACCTATGATAAATAACACGTTTCTCGTACCTGTTCTGTGCTACTTCTTACTATTCTGCCTACGAAGCAGTATTTCCTATTAGCTGCGCCTACGATCCTTCGAATATGCATATTCCATGATAGATCACGACAAATGGTGACTCCTAAATATTTAACGTACTCTGCAGATTGGATATTCAATCTATCAATTCTGTACTCCGAGTCTAATTCATTGTTCTTACTCTTCCAGAAACTTAATAGGGAACATTTGCTGTGATTAACTTCGATTTTCCAATCTTGACACCATGCTGAAAGGGCGTTTAAATCTTCCTGGAGCGATTTTTGGTCATCCTGGCTCATTATCTCCTTATATAAAACGGTGTCATCTGCGAAAAGTCTTATATTGCAGCGAACTACCCAGCTGATATTGATAATATATATCAGGAATAGTAGTGGGTCTATGACACTTCCTTGTGGAACACCTGATGCGACTTTAACCGGGTATGAAAATTCCCCATCAGTAATTACTATCTGTTTTCCGTTTGAGAGGAAGTCTTTTACCCAACTCACGATATTAGGGTTTATGCCGTACTTTCCTAGTTTTCCTATTAATTTATTATGGGGCACTTTGTCAAACGCTTTTTTAAAATCAATGAAAATGGCATCAACCTGAGTGTTTTTCTCTCCGTAATGCAAAAAACGTTTACGAACAAGGCGAGCTGCGTTTCGCATGACCTACCTTTCCGAAACCCGAGTTGGTTTTTGCTTAGCGATGAACGACCATCTAAATAACGCAAAACAGAGCTAACGATTATATGTGCTAGAATCTTACACGAAAATGACGTCAAAGAAATTGGTCTATAATTTTCGGGGTTCACTTTATCACCGCCTTTGTGGATGGGCGTTACGTATGCTAACTTCCAGTCTTTCGAAACGATGCCATGTGCAACGGGTTTTTCTAATATTATTTTCAAGTAAGGTGCGATTACCGAGGCTAGCTCTTTTACACACGCACGGGTATGCCTTCCGGCCCGGGAGACTTTTTCTGCTTAATCCACTCTAGTTGGTGCGCGATATCTGTTTCAGAGAATATCACATCTTCCATCGAATTTCCCTCATCATTCAAAGCTGGTTCCTCAAATTCGTTGCTCTCCGAAGAAAACGCTTTCTGAAAGGGTTCATTTAACAAGTTCGCTTTTTCCGCGCTATCGTGTACTACATCACCTGCCTCCGTTCTCAATGACGGTATGGTGGGGCCTCTAACATGAACCTCCCTAACCTACGACCAAAATGCTTTCGGATTTTCTTTCAAATTATTATGCAAAACTTTCTTTTGTGACCATTAAATACTTGTCGCATTTTTACCCTAGCTCTTGACTGCACCTTTCTATATTGATGCCGTATTATTGACCTATGTTCGTCTGTGACTTTTGAAGAATTGGTAATTAAGCGAGCGTGAAGTTTTCTTTGCCGTCTAACAGCGCATCTAACTTACTGGTTGTACCATCTTGGTTCCGCACCATCACGTTTAAGTTTATGTGGAATTAATTTATATCCCTGAACACGCACCATAATTCCTCTGTACTAGCGTCGATAGATTCCTCGCAGAAATTAGGGAATTGTGTCTGTAAAAAAGACCGAAATTTCGAGAAATCGCCTTTGGCGTGCATATATACGCGTCTTCTAGCCTTAACTTGTTTCTCCACTTTTAGCTTAAATTCTACGTACACGGCATTATGATCGCTTATTCCTTCCTCTATGGAAAGCTTTTTCATACGCTCGGGGTAATTCGTTACGAGTAAATCTAATATATTGTTCGATCTCGTGGGACATCTTACTAGCTGACACAACGAGTTTTTAACGAAGGTTTCTATAAGTGCTTCGCATGATTCACGCTCTCTACCACCGGGATCAAAGCAATTATGATTCCAGTCTATTGAAGGTAAGTTGAAGTCTCCTCCAATTATAATGAACCTCTCTTTATTTTTTGATATTAGCGTTGCTACTTGTTTCTAGAGACTATGAATCATTTCTAAACTTGCATTGAGAGGCCTGTAAAATGCGTATATATTTGCTATAGTGTAATCGCTTCCTCTAACTCCACACCAAACACTTACTATTTCGGCGTCATTAATCTGTAGTGGAAAACTTTCGTATGGCCTGCTGACTGCTATAAATACTCCACCTCCCGTCCTTTCTAAAAATTCTCTAGTCTTGAGGGAATATCTCCTGACTTGCAATCTCGTCAGTGAGCCAACTCTCTGTACCAATCACAATATCGGCTTCTAGACTGCGAATTATATGCTCAAAATCGGCAATTTTCTTACGGATACTGCGGCAGATCAATACGACGACATTTAATTTCTCACTATCGCTTCTCAGATAAACCTCAGCCTTACCATTCGTAATCGTTTTAGGAATACATGCGTTCTTCATACTATTATTCCGCCAATTGTCTGATACAGCATTTTCTTTCTGTTCGCGTTTTATTTCACCGTTTTTATCGAAATCCCAAACGTTAACACTATTGATATCACGGATGTCAGCGCCTTCATCGCTCGGTAACGATAATTTATTTGCGGTATTGGCCGGATTTATCGTAATATTGTTCTCTGTTACCCTCTCATTTACATCCATTCCCCTGAGACGCCTACGCTCTACCCTGCTCTCTAGCCTAAAAAAGCCCTACTATGCTCAAGGATCCTACGCGCTACACCCTGGGATGCCTCCGGCGTGTAATGAACCCCCGAGCCATTTAGGGGTGCCCCGCACGATCCGAGAATCGGACGAAGGTCAACGAAATCCACTCCCATACCCCTACAGAAAGGGTTTAGCCCCTCCACCCTACTCCAAACCTCAGAGCCACAGTCAATCCGCGGGATAATGCAGCAGATGGTTAAACGCACATCAACCCCAGACTCCTCTCGGACACGACCGACCTCCGAGTTTAAGCCCCTAAAGGAACTCAAAATCTCCCCGGAGCCGCGCTTCGAGGCGTCATTCTACATCTATCTACATCTACATGATACCCTGCAAATCACCAGACTGGTGGGTGGCAGGGGGTGCAGCACACCGAAACCTACCTAATAACGTCCCTCGTGGGAATCACTCTCCTGTTATGATCCCGTATGGTCCTTGGGAAAAACGAGCTCTGATATCGCTCGGTCCTACAGTCGATCTCTCGTATTTTATTCTCGTGGTCGTGCCTGCCCATGTACGTAGGTGCCTCTAATATTCCTGAGACCTCCTCTAACAGAACTTCCGACCTAAATTTCTCCAGAAGCCTTAACCTAGCGCTAATTCTGCGATCCTCTAGCGATATCCAATTCAACTCCTTCAAGAGTGATGTGACGCTTAGTTTTTGCTCATATTTTTGCTTTACGAATCTGGCTGCTCTGCGTTGGATTCTTTCTAACTCAAGTATTTGTCCCTTTTCGTACGGATCCCATATGCTGGAAGCGTATTCGACCTGAGATCTGACCAATGATAAATAACACGTTTCTCGTACCTGTTCTGTGCTACTTCTTACTATTCTGCCTACGAAGCCCAATTTCTTATTAGCTGCGCCTACGATCCTTCGAATATGCATATTCCATGATAGATCACGACAAATGGTGACTCCTAAATATTTAACGTACTCTGCAGATTGGATATTCAATCTATCAATTCTGTACTCCGAGTCTAATTCATTGTTCTTACTCTTCCAGAAACTCAATAGCGAACATTTGCTGTGATTAACTTCGATTTTCCAATCTTGACACCATGCTGAAAGGGCGTTTAAATCTTCCTGTAACGATTTTTGGTCATCCTGACGAGTCATCTCCTTATATAAAACTGTGTCATCTGCGAAAAGTCTTATTTTGCAGCGAACTACCGAGCAGATATCGTTTATATATATCAGGAATAGTAGTGGGCCTATGACTCTTCCCTGTGGAACACCTGATGCGACTTTTACCGGGTATGAAGATTTCCCATCAATAACTACTATCTGTTTTCTGTTGGAGAGGAAGTCTTTTACCCAACTCACGATATTAGGGTTTATGCCGTACTTTCCTAGTTTTCCTATTAATTTATTATGGGGTACTTTGTCAAAGGCTTTTTTAAAATCAATGAAAATGGCATCAACCTGAGTGTTTTTCTCTCCGCATTGTAACAATTCGTTTACGAACAGGGCGAGCTGCGTTTCGCATGACCTACCTTTCCGAAACCCGTGTTGGTTTTTGCTTAGTGAAGAACGACCGTCTAAATAACGCAGAACAGAGCTAACAATTATATGTTCTAGAATCTTACACGATAATGACGTCAAGGAAATCGGTCTATAATTTTCGGGGTTCTCTTTATCACCGCCTTTGTGGATGGGCGTTACGTATGCTAGCTTCCAGTCTTTTGGAACGGTACCATGTGCAACGGATTTTTCGAATATTATTTTCAAGTAAGGTGCGATTACCGAGGCTAGCTCTTTCAACACACGCGCGGGTATGCCCTCCGGCCCGGGAGACTTATTTAGCTTAATAGACTCTAGCTGGTGCGCGATACCTGTTTCCGAGAATATCATATCTTCTATCGAATTTCCCTCATCATTCAAAGCTGGTTCCTCAAATTCGTTGCTCACTGAAGTAAACGCTTTCTGAAAGTGTTCATTTAATAAGTTCTCTTTTTCCGCGCTGTCATGTACTACATCACCTGCCTCCGTTCTCAAAGACGCTATGGTGGGGCCTCTACCATGAACCTCTCTAACGTACGACCAAAATGCTTTCGGATTTTCTTTCAAATTACTATGCAGAACTTTCTTTTTGTAATCATTAAATGCTTCTCGCATTGTTACTCTAGCTCTTGACCGCGCCTCTCTGTATTGTTGCCGTATCATTGACCTCTGTTCCTCTGTGACTTTTGAAGAATTACTATTTAAGCGAGCGTGAAGTTTTCTTTGCCGTCTAAGAGCGCATCTAACTTTCTGGTTGTACCATCTTGGTTCCGCACCATCACGTTTAAGTTTATGTGGAATAAATTTATCCGTACCCTCTCGCATCATATCCCTGAACACGCACCATAATTCCTCTGTACTAGCGTCGATAGATGCCCCGCAGAAATAAGGGAATTGTGTCTGTAAAAAAGACCTAAATTTCGAGAAATCGCCTTTGGCGTACATATATACGCGTCTTCTAGCCTTAACCTGTTTCTCCACTTTTAGCTTAAATTCTACGTACACAGCATTATGATCGCTTATTCCTTCCTCTATGGAAAGCTTGTTCATACGCTCGGGGTAATTCGTTACGAGTAAATCTAATATATCGTTCGATCTCGTGGGACATCTTACTAGCTGACACAACGAGTGTTTAACGAAGGTTTCTATAAGTGCTTCGCATGATTCACGCTCTCTACCACCGGGATCAAAGCAATTATGATTCCAGTCTACTGAAGGTAAGTTGAAATCTCCTCCTATTATAATAGCCCTCTCTTTATTTTTCGATATTAGCGTTGCTACTTGTTTCTCGAGATTATGAATAATTTCTAAACTTGCATTGGGAGGCCTATAAAATGCGCATATATTTGCTATTGTATAATCGCTTCCTCTAACTCCACACCAAACACTTTCTATTTCGGTGTCATTAATCGGTAGTGGAAAACTTTCGTATGCCTTGCTGACTGCTATAAATACTCCACCTCCCGTCCGGATACTACGATCCTTTCTAAAAATTCTATAGTCTTGCGGGAATACCTCCTGACTTGCAATCTCGTCAGTGAGCCAACTCTCTGTACCGATCACGACATCGGCTTCTAGACTACGAATAATATGCTCAAAATCGGCAATTTTCTTACGGATGCTGCGGCAGTTCAATACGACGACATTTAATTTCTCACTATCGCTTCTCAGATAAACCTCAGCCTTACCATTCGTAATCGTTCTAGGAATACATCTACATGCGTTCTTCATACTATTATTCCGCCAATTGGTTGATATAGCATTTTCTTTCTGATCGCGTTTTATTTCACCATTTTTATCGAAATCCCAAACGTTAACACTATTGACATCACGGATGTCAGCGCCTTCATCGCTCGGTAACTCTAATTTATTTGCGGTATCGGCCGGATTTCTCGTAATATTGTTTTCTATTACCCTCTTAATTACACCTATTCCCCTAAGACGCCTACACTGTACCCTGCTCTCTAGCCTAAAAAAGCCCTACTATGCTCAAGGATCCTACGCGCTACACCCTGGGATGCCTCCGGCGTGTAATGAACCCCCGAGCCATTTAGGGGTGCCCCACAATTGTTACAGTTGATCGCATTTGGAATTTTAGTCGTTCGCTATGAGCAATTTTAAATATTGTGTTGTTCCCATGTGCGAGAACACGAGCGGAAATCCGAATAAAATATTCATAACCATCCCTAAGGATGAAACAGTAAGAAAGAAATGGTTCCATGCAATGAGGAGGAAGCATCCACTATCGAAAAATACGACAGGCTTTGTTTGTGAAGATCATTTTAATGTAAGTAAAAATCAGTTTTATTAAATGGGAAAATATCCAACAATTTCATTCTCTGAATGTAAAAACACTCGATTCTTCTTTATTGGAGAGTTTTGATTTAGTGTTTAAAGTGAGTTTTGGCTTGTTCTTTACAGTTACAAAAAGATGCCAAAAATTGGCTTAAGTATACGATGATGGAATGCAATTTAAGAATGAAGAAACGTGTGATTCCACAAAAATATTTTTGTCAGAATAGACAGTTATCTGCCTGTCAAAATTTACTTGCTGGAAAAAGTTGCAGAACGGCATACGAAAATAGACGAAGGGTTGAAACAGTGAGAGAATCACTCGCTGCAGGTAGAATCATATTGGCGAAATATTGTTCACTTTGAATATATTACCTTATCATTAAAATCATTTTTGTTATCATTCTTTATATGATATCATACTAAAGCGTCGTAATAGATAGCAACGGTTGTCGTTTCATTGCCACTCAGAATGCTCAACAAGAGAAATACCTGCACGTTCTAAACTGATTGATTATGTATACTAAATTGATTACTATATATATATATATATATGTGTGTGTGTTATACAATAACATAAATTTTGATATAAATATATTCAAATTCTACCATAATATCTTTTTATATAACGTTAATATTAGTTAAGTGCTGCATGGGATTTTTGCCTAGGTAAATAGCCATCATAATGGCATCCCCTCTCGGAAGGTTGTCACTGGAACCTCTCACAAATCCCTGTTCCATGTTCGATGAATATATGTTCTATTTAAATATATAAGTTTTATTTAAATATATAAATTGCACGCAATAGTAGAATACGCACCATAAACTGTCATTAATCACTCAATGCCTCTCTGCCATATGCAAGCCGGTATGCAAAAAACCCAGTGACTCGTTCGTTTGGGAGAAATGACGTCACGACCAATCAGAACACACTTCGTTCTAGCAGACGTATATTGCGTTTTAAAATGATTTTTACAAACACTAACATTGTTTTTCATGAAATTTTGATGGAATAATCGAAATTTTTGGTAAGTTTACCTTAGAAACAAAGATTCTGCGAGAAAAAAATTTGAATGCATATTCCCCAATGGGGACATGGAGAAGAATGCTGAAGATAAAATGGAGAGATAGGGTGAAAAACGAGGAAGTACTACGAAGAATAGGAGGGAAGGGAACGATTATACAGATTATACTGAACTGGATTGGGCATTACCTGACAATGAGTAGAGAGTGCATGATTAAAGAAGTGCTAGAAGGAAAACTGGATGGAAAAAGAGATAGATAGAAAGATAGATAATTGTCTTTATTTTCAGAGCGAAATTGAGACCATAAGAGAAAGAGGTAGGAAAAGGTTTCAGCTGGTAGACGACTTGGAAGGGAAAGAGAGCTATCAAGACATGAAGAAAATTGCGGAAAATGGGACTACATATATGGAGAACCACGTTTAACCTAGAATAATCACGGACAGACTACCTATGATGATGATGATATTGTTAATGTATCATGTAATATTGTATATGTATCACGAATGGGGATTAGGTGTAAGACGGGATTTCCTAGCCTCAATCTCGCATCAAATAAAGACCTAATCTAATCTCCTTTTCTATCACTCAAACTTACTTCGATAAGAGTTTTATTGCTTTTATTTTCCTTCCATTCCTCTCTTCCTTTACCTCTCCTTTAGGGTAAAATTTAAGAAGGCACTCTTTAGTCTCAATTTCGCTCTAATAAATTTGTCTCTCTGTCAATCCTTTCCCACCTAATTTCTTTCTTCTTTCTCTCTTAATTTCCTCCATTCTTTACCGCAGGCTGTTTCTCCTTTAATCTCTCCCGTGTTATCTGCCTTACTTTTCTCTTTTTCTTCTTTTCCTCATTTATTTGTCTCACCATCCTCTTCTCTATATCTCTATTTTCTCTTCCTCTTTGTTTACTCTCTCTCTCCCTCCCTATTTATCTGCCTCTCCCTCCCCTCTCCCTCCCCTCTTACTACCCTCTCCCTCCCATCTCCCTCCCCTCTCCCTCCCCTCTCCCTCCCCTCTCCCTCCCCTCTCCCTCCCCTCTCCCTCCCCTCTCCCTCCCCTCTCCCTCCCCTCTTACTACCCTCTTACTATTCCCCATTACCCTTCTCTTCTCTTCCCAACCCAACCCCGCTGTCACCTGACGTCCCTTTTTCATCTTCAATTTCCGCATCTCTGCGTCTTTTCTTTTTGCCCCTGCCATTTCTCCGCCTCTTCCTGCTATGCATCTCCTCTCCCTCTCTCTCCCTCTCTCTCCCTCTCCCTCCCTCTCTTTCCCTCTCTCTCCCTCTCTCTCTCTCTCTCCCTCTCTCTCTCTCCCTCTCTCTCCCTCTCTCTCGCAACTCATTTCGTGTGGCGGCTCGTGTTTATGTTCCCCAGAGCTAGTAAATAACGCAAGCGAATTCTTCGCTCTTTTTATAGATTTTTATTTCTAAGATAGTGCTGCGCTTTATCAACATCTATTGTTATATTTTCAGGTGGGAGAAGAGCGAAATGACGTCGTATTTACTTTCTTAGCTTTTGTGTGAACGACATTTCCAGTTGAATTATCGACCCAAGGTCAAATAACAACGCGCTAATCTGAGAGTGGAAAAGAGAGATAGAGAGAGAGGCATTGCATACATTTCGTTTTTGTTATACATTACTAATTCTCCTGCGAAATCTTCTTTTGTAAATATTTGTTAATGCGTTAAAATAATTTTGATTTATATAATGTAAAAATGCATCCTCCTGTTTTATATGACATATCTTTTATTTTTTGCATAACGGAAGTAGTTTTTATGATCATTTCCGACGGCATGTGATATCGTTTAAATTGTATTGGTATTTATTTAATGCTTTCTGCCTTCTACTTTCATGCTTCGCGTGGAATTATTTTGAAGACTCTAAGTGATTCAATTATTTTTACCGACAGTTCGAATTGTCTGAAATTCCTGTAATTATAACACGTGATACTAAAGTAGCTTTTTAAAAGTAATTGTATAAATTGAAAGTTGATATTTTGTCCTTAGAACCATAATTGCGAGGGCTGGAAATTACGAAGTTTTAAAGAACGACTCTAAAATTCCGTTAGTATAAATTTGCTGTTTTTACAGTCTTAGTGTGCTACGAAAATCGAAATATTACATTAAAATATATTGAAGCTTCCTGTGTTTATTTACTAGCTGTAAAGAAAATTTCTTTTTAAAGCAAACTCTTTTATGGTAGAAACAGTCTTAAAAGCGATTAACCATTCTTTTGCAAGCAACCTAACTTCAAAACCAAAATCCCGATCTTTGTCTGTCGTGGACATTTCATTCGGAACCAAGCAAGCGGTCAGGAACATACCTACGTAAACCAAAATCTCTCTCTTTCCTTCTTTTCCACCTTTCACCTCCATTGGCTGCTGCTGCTGTAGCCGACGCATGCGCTGTGGCTTCTCCCATCGCTCCTAGGCAACCGCAGTTCATAGTTGCCAAAATGAATTTGAAAATGTCGCTAAATCCAACATAAAAAGTAGCTAAACTCAAAGAAAATGTCTCTAAAAAGTCGTTTAAAATACTTCAAATAATTCTTATTAATCTAATTAGTATGCTTATTGTCTATTTTATAAATGAATATCAATTAAGATGATATTTAATTATTAATATTAAGTAACAGAATTTTTGAAAGCCTTCTATTAATAAAAATAGAATAGATATTAACATTTATAGGTCGAGCTTATTTTATAAGTAGAAAAATAAAATACCGTAAATACCCACGTATAAGATGCAGGGAGGTTTCCTGCCTCATATTTAATGATCTTTTATATACCCGCGCACAGGGGCGACCCGAATAATTTTGGCGCTCCGGGCGAAGTGTCCCCCTCTGTAAATGTTTGTTGAGATAATTACGAAGTAAATTTCAATTTATTCATCGCTCTCTAACGATTATAGATAAAGGAAAACAGAATGAATGCCATAAAGATTGCAGCCTGTTCGGCGATATAAATCGGTATCCAATATTTATTCACTTGCAAGTAATGCATAGATAGATGATGGTCGAAATAGCACCCCCAAGATTTTGGCGCCCCGGACAGCCGTCCGGCAAGCATTCGTTCCTAGAATTTGGTATCAGTCCCTTATTTATCTTTATTTATCTTTTAACGGCGAAAATGTTGCGGTACCTTATAAATATCACTGCGATATGATAAATCATTCTATAAAAACTTATATTTGTCCTCATTTTTAATAAGGAGAATAAAACTTTTGGATTTTCGGAAAAAAGTAAGCTTCACTTAAGAGGCGGACGTCCAGTAATCACCAAAATACCCATCGACTTAGTATTTAAGGTGTTAATAAAAATCGATGTCTAATTTCTACATCGCGAAGAATACCTTCTTTAATTTTTAATAGGAATTATTTTTTCTGTAATTTAACTGCGTTTTATGATGTATTCGTCAACACAAATTATAATGAGATCTTTCATTATTAGTTTTAAATGTCTTTAAAATATCGTAACTGGGGAAATAACTGTAGAAATATTTGAAGGTTTATTAAAACTTGTATATATTTTAATAAACCTATCATAAAATTAATTTATTTGGTTTATGTTTTATATTGCATGTATTTCTGCTTACATAAAGCAATATTAAAATTTGTCGCTAGATTAGTAAAAAATCGCAAAGTTAGTGGCATGTCGCTAACACTAAAAAATGTCGCTAAAGGAAGTAAAAAGTCGCTTAATCTAGCAACAAAGTCATTAAATTTGCAAGTATGCCGCAGTTACCCGTGCATTTGGCGGGACGTCGCTCGCACAGGGGCTAGAACATGTCTTTTCCGTGATACCTTTCAAGAGAAGGGTGACCGCTACCAACGTTTTCCTCGTCGTATAGGGTTCCCGCTCAGCTCCCTCTACTCTCTCCCTCTCTCCCTTATGAGAGGGGCGGTGGAAGGGAGAGGTTGGCCACCGCTGGAATGTAATTGATTGTGAAATTGTTAGAAAGCGTCCGATAAAAATTGAATTACCTTTTATTTTCTTTTATAAAGAGAGGAGAGCCTTTAAAGCTTGTTATGACCGAATGCACACATATAACGGGATATAATATATCGCCTGATGGATTTCGGTGATATTCGACTCTTTTATAGGGTACTAGCAGAATTTCCCTTTCAATTTCAGTGGATTTAGTGATGCTACTACAGAACAACATGCAAACTCTTTAAAATATATAGTAGATACTTCTTAAATTACAAATAGCTCTTCTTAACAATTAATCATATTTGCTTGTAACTATCCGTTTCCAAGCCTATTGCGTTCAAATATAACGATAATTTTATTTCCTATCATATGACTTTCGCCAAATCCAGCTTCATTTCTTGTGTAATTATGCCTCGCTGAAATATTTACATTTATGTCTTGAAAAAGCAAGAAACCAGTTGTCTATGATTGAACACTGACTGGTAAATGTACGCCAGATACGTGAGCTTATTTACGTTAATAAACATAATGTAAAATATAATGATTTTACTTAAAAAAATGTGAAATTCCAATATTCAATAGACGAAAGAAGGTTCAATTACTTTCATCAATAAACGCTTCCTGAATAATATTCAGTAGGTGTCTATTTACGTTGCTATCCATAAAAATCGATCGTTTCGTTGCTTAAACAAAGGTCCGAAGCGAATAACGCTAAACTTTCGTCTATTTGTAAGCTTCAATGAAGCTAATTGAATCGGAGGTAACAATGACGGCCGCCTTGACAACGCCCGGGAGAGATACGAAAAATCCACAAAATTTCTAAAGAAATAGCGTATTTCTGAAAACTTCGACATTGGAACATGTAAATTTCCTAGGAATAAGATAGTATGGAGTTTTATTCGTCGAATAAAGCAAAAACGAAAAAAATCGGACTATATTTACGTATTTTAATGCTTGAAGGAAGAATACCTTGCAAGTCAAGAAATGGATTCATACGTGGTATCTTATGGAAAAATGCTAATCCTCTATATTGGCAGCACTGATTAATCCCGGTTAACCAAACCTTGACCATTTACTAAGTTAGGATGTGAGGAAGAATCGTACCAAATGTGGTTATTCTAGCTTTTATCGTTTAGGAGGAGTTCCATGAACAAACATACAAACACACAAACACACAAACACACAAATACACAAACACACAAATACACAAACACACGCTTCAAAATATATTACAGTAGACTAGCGGAAATACCCCGCGTTACCCAGGGAAATTTGATTCAAATCAGATCGGAATTCTAGATGATGCATGGTATTTAAAATTTCAATCGGCCACCGTGTTGAATAAAACGCGCAGAGAGAAGCAAAAACGATATATGAACTATTCCTAGGAGCTCTCCACAATCGTATCAAATTTGATGAAAATCAATAGTAGGACTCTGGAAAATACGCGTAGTTTAACGTTTAAATCGGCCGCCATTTTGAATCAAGCGTACAGACGGACACTAAACCCCGTGTTATAGTGTGTTTCCCGAAGTCGTACGGGTCAGATTCGCAGTATTCCGTCCGCATTCGGGTTATTTCGCTTAGGCCATGACACAATGTTGCCACATTTCCCTTAACACTCCGTACAATCTCGTTAAATTTGGTCGGAATCGGTTTAGAAATGTGGGTGTGCATAAAGGAACATTCAGACAGACAGATATACAAACAGACTTACTAAAATATAGTAGTGGTGGAGATTATCAGAAAATGGATACATACTTGAAGGCCCGATTACGTATATTCACATAATTCCTGAAATAGAGCCTGATTTTCTTACATTTGAAAATAAGGGCTCTTTAATAATAAGGATTCTAAACCGGAGTCATGAGCAGAATTTTAAAGAGGTACACTAAGGTTCCGTGGAACAGCACAGCGAAAACCTTCGTACCTAGCAATATGAATACGTAGTAAGTGAATTAATTATAATGCCGTTTAAGATTTCACATATAAAAGCGGTGTTTACGTGCAATACTTTAAATGTACTAAAATTATCCCAATTGTTCCATTTCCTCTTTCTAAATAGTCTTAAAATGTAAAAAAATATGTTTATAAATGTCATTTCAGGTTCTTCATCTGAATAGCAACATAGTGCTCAAAATTATTTGATTCGCATCCATTATTATGCGCAATGTAAATTATCTCTGATTCCTCGAATCTTTAAAATATGTACTTTTAATTTGTATTAGTCTGTAAATAAAGTATGAATGTATAATAAAACTTACAGAAGTGTATATATAGATCATCGTAAAAATTATGAAAATTGATATTGTTATCAATTTATTGCATTGTGGCAAATACAAACCTCGAAAACGTCTTTCAATATATGTTTCAATTTCCTAATTATATTTCAAGTTAATGCCTCGCTCGTTTTTAAAATGTACGCATACAACGTCACAGTAGATTTGCGTTTGCCTTATTTTTCCTTTCTCCATACGAAGTAATGGGAAAGTATTGTGATTACGAAAAAAATCGACTTCGAAATTTCAACTGAAATAGAACACGTTTAGACTATTTTCGGAATGATGTCTGTGTGTGTGTGTATGTGTGTATGTGATTGTGGGCGCTCTAACTCAAAAAGTACTTACCATATTAACACCAAATTTCATATATAACACTTTAGCATGAGCATAAAGAACTGATTAGTTTTTGGACAATACCGGTTAAACGGAAGTCGAGGTTTATTCGAACCCCGATTCGGTTTTTGCGATATTTCTCCGTTAAAACATCATTATTGTATACATTGACCATTACAAAATATGCAGAAAATATAATTTCCTATATCTTTTATTTCAAACAATTTTCCATAGCAGTTATTTTTTAGTAATTGCTTATAAATAATTTTTTTTTGGTTTCCGTCAAATATCTCCTTAAAAACGTCGTTATTGGTAATCTTCGTGAGGACCAAAGTTGTAGAGAATAATATTTCTTCCAAGTTTTGTTTGAAACAAATTTTTGTAGAATCATCCATTTCGGAGATATTTTGCTTTTTCTTAATACCAGTATACAGCGCCGCCACCATGTAGTGGTGAACTCTGTAAACATATTCAAAATAGACGTAATTTACGGCAGTAAAGAGGACTGTATTCTTTTGCGATACGAAATGATAATTTTACCTCATTATGCTATTCATAATAATTTAAATATCTGTACCCCAAATATTGAGAAAGTTATGCGTTTGCCACATCAGATTTTATTGATATTTCATCCTTAAACGATGAAAACGTAATATCTTAATCTATGGACACTAGGACTTCTAAAGTCATTATGAGGGCACCTTAGTCTTATCTTTTAGTACTCAATAACTCGAAAACATAATTAAATCGATGCCACGTCACAGAAGACATGACTGAGGTCAGGCCAGCGGTGAGATGGAGAACTAGAAATTAAGTCCATGGGATTGAGTGAATTGTGTCAAGCGTAGGAGGTCGGTCGGGTTGGTGTCGAAGAATAGAAAGAGAGGAGAAAGGGGGAAGAGGGAGAAAAAGAAGAGGTCGGTTGAGAGGACTTCTCGAAATGCTTTTCAGATCGGAAGGAATAGGCACCGAAGTTGTTGTAACCAATCTTATGGCGTGGTTGAGACGGCTTTCCCGATTGTTGTCTCTCGCCCTGCCCCTTCTCTCTCCATCCCCTTCAGACTTCCTCCATATGTCGCCCCTTCCCGCATTTCTCACGCCTTAACCCTCCCTTTCTCAACAAGACTGCTCCCTCCCATCTCCCGGGAAATCTTTCTCCCCCACTCCCTCCCCCGTCAATCCCTCCCCCCTCACTCCCTCCCCCCTCAATCCCTCCCTCAATCCCTCCTACTCCTCACTCCATTCTTCCGACCTACATTCGCAATCCATCGCAGCCAACTATAAACCGTAGTTGATTAGCATTCCCTCGGCGTTTGCCTTAATTTCATGAAATGGTTCAGTTATTATTATTATTTTTGCTGGCTTCGTTATTTTGCCTTAATCTACGAGATCTCGCAGGCGGCATTGTCGCGGAATGAAAGCAGTTTTATTTCACTTTCTTCTTAGCTTTCTTCCTTTTCTCGACAGTTCCTTGTCTTTCTGCTTTATTTTATATCGTTATTCTCCCACCGGTTTTTCGTCAGGCTGTTAACCCAAGAATTAGAACTCCAACACAACCCAACCCAACCCGACGGCCTTACTCCGGCCCGAATGACAATTTTTCTCTCAACTGAATCATTCGAGATTTTATAAAAGACTTTTTTTTTGAAAAGGACAAAAGACTTATTCTTAACTATCGAGTTACAATAAAACGTGTTTTTCAGCAATAAAACAGTTTACCAATACTCTATAGTGCCAATTCTGGCCCTCATTAAACAACTGTAATCCTAATGCGGCTCTTCTACAACATACATCACTTCAATGCAGCCCTGATACTTCTTCTAGTTTGACATGCTCGAACTAGAGCAGTGATAAAGAGAACCCCGAAACTTATAGACAGATTTCCTTGACGTCATTATCGTGTAAGATTCAAGAAATTTTAATCGTTAGCTCTGTTTTGCGTTATTTAGATGGTCGTTCTTCGCTAAGCAAAATCCAACTCGGGTAGGTCATGCGAAACGCAGCTCGCCCTGTTCGTAAACGTTTTTTGTATTACGGAGAGAAAAACACTCAGGTTGATGCCATTTTCATTGATTTTAAAAAAGCGTTTGACAAAGTACCCCATAATAAATTAATAGGAAAACTAGGAAAGTACGGCATAAACCCTAATATCGTGAGTTGGGTAAAAGACTTCCTCCTCACAGAAAACAGATAGTAATTATTGATGGGAAATTTTCATACCCGGTTAAAGTCGCATCAGGTGTTCCACAAGGAAGTGTCATAGGCCCACTACTATTCCTGATATATATTATCGATATCAGCTGGGTAGTTCGCTGCAAAATAAGACTTTTCGCAGACGACACCGTTTCATATAATGAGATAACGAGTCAGAATGACCAAAAATCGCTCCAGGAAGATTTAAACGCCCTTTCAGCATGGTGTCAAGATTGGAAAATCCAAGTTAATCACAGCAAATGTTCCCTATTGAGTTTCTGGAAGAGCAAGAACAATGAATTAGACCCGGAGTACAGAATTGATAGATTGAATATCGAATCTGCAGAGTACGTTAAATATTTAGGAGTCACCATTTGTCGTGATCTATCGTGGAATATGCATATTCGAAGGATCGTAGGCGCAGCTAATAAGAAATAGTGCTTCGTAGGCAGAATAGTAAGAAGTAGCACAGAACAGGTACGAGAAACGTGTTATATATCATTGGTCAGATCTCAGGTCGAATACGCTTCCAGCATATGGGATCCGTACGAAAAGGGACAGATACTTGAGTTAGAAAGAATCCAACACATAGCAGCCAGATTCGTAAAGCAAAAATATGAGCAAAAATTACGCGTCACATCACTCTTGAAGGAGTTGAATCGGATATCGCTAGAGGATCGCAGAATTAGCGCAAGGTTAAGGCTTCTGGAGAAATTTAGGTCGGAAGCTCTCTTAGAGGAGGTCTCAGGATTATTAGAGGCACCTACGTACATGGGCAGGCACGATCACGAGAATAAAATACGAGAGATCGACTGTAGGACCGAGCGATATCAGAGCTCGTTTTTCCCAAGGACCATACGGGATCATAACAGGAGAGTGATTCCCACGAGGGACGTTATTAGGTAGGTTTTGGTGTGCTGCACCCCCTGCCACCCACCAGTCTGGTGATTTGCAGGGTATCATGTAGATGTAGATGTAGAGCTGTAACGATGGGTGGATTTGGACTAAATTTCCAATTTAGGATTTAATATATCAAAGCAGAAGACGAAAATAAGAAAAATAATATGCTTCTTGAATGCATTAATTTCTTTCGTTCTCCTTCTTCTCCTCGGCGTTTCTCTCGACAAACTCTGATTCCTTGGTATAAATAATGACATTGGTGCGCCTCCAAGTCGTAGTTTGTTTCGTCGAATCGAAGGAGGAGTTTGAGTGTCTCGTTGGCTCAATTGAGGGCCACTCTCCTTCTTGCGAATGGAGTGCAATTGACGGTTGAGTATGATAGGAGCTCCTAAAGTAAGGGAGTGCTTTCAAACGGTCTCTTGTCCCTTCAATTGCTACCTTTATTACTTTCTCCATACATAGTAATTGGAAAGTATTGTGATCACGAAAAAAATCGACTTCGAGATTTCAACGGAAATACACGTTTTGAGGTCCGTAGAACACGTTTAGATTATTTTCGGAATGATGTCTGTGTGTGCGTGTGTGTGTGTGTATGTGATTGTGTGCGCTCTAACTCAAAAAGTACTTGCCATATCGTATAGTTTGCTTTATTCGTAAATTTTCAGTATACAACACCGCCACCATGTAGCGGTGAATTCTGTAAACATATTCATAATATACGTAATTGACGGCAATAAGGACGACTGTATTCTTTTACGATACGAAATGATAATTTTGCCTCATAATGCTATTCATAATAATTTAAATATTTATACCCCAAATATGGAGAAAGTCATGTGTTGGCCACATCAGTATTTTTTACTCTTCTCTTGAAGCTGTCGTTGGGAGAGATCCTCTCTTGCTCTTAATGTGTCTTTGATAGAAAAGTCTTTTTTTTAAAAGAATTATTATTTTTCTGGAAATCCATAGCTAATTCAATCTTTTATTCTTGGAGACAGACGAGAATGGTCAGGTTGTTTTACCTGGGATTAATCTCAGAAAAGAAATTGCTCGTCTATTTTGAAAAAATAATCGTTAGAAATAGGACTTTGAAAACTCGCTAATTATAGGTATGGCGTTATTGATTTGACGATTTGTCATGACTATCTATATCAGACTACTTGTAAAATCCGGTTTCCACTGAATTGCTTGCCGCATCCGACCGGCGATAGAATTAGGATATTCTAGAGTAGTCAAACCTTCAACAGATACTTTCTTCACAAATAGAAAGGCCGTATGCTGCTTTTTAATCCCAAATGTTTTATATAGGTATTTGTAGAAAAAGCAAAATAACTTTGTATACTAATGCTAACGGCAACCCATTATCTGTCGGCTCCTTTATGCACGCCCACAATCAACCGATTCCAACAAAATTTGGTTTATTATTATTTGTATGTCCACTTCATTCAAAATGGCTGTCGATTTAAACATTAAACTACGCGTATTTTCCCAAGTCCTACTATTGATATGAATCAAATTTGGTACGATTGTGGAGGGCTCCCAGAAATAATTCATACGTGGTTTTCGTTTCTCTCTGCCCGTCTTATTCAAAACGGTGGCCGAGTGAATTCTTAAATACCATGTATCATCTAGAATTCCGATCGGATTTGAACCAAATTTCCCCGGGCAACGCCGGGAATTTCTGCCAGTTATATAATAATATTTCATTATCTTTAATGATTTATGGTTTTAATCATTTCAAATATAGACAGGAAACGGAGAAATTATAGTAACGTAATACATTTATATGTAAAATTTGTTATGTCACAAAGAAAACCCATTATATATGGAAATTAAATGATTTCTTTATACTTTCTATTATTTAAAAGGAAAAAGTTAAATTAAAGCAACTTTGACGATTTAGCGTAAGTTATGATGACATTATACACAAATACAAATCGTTAAAACGAAAAAAAAAAAATTATTAACTCAGCGACGGTTTCGAACCCCGGAAATTAGCATCCCACTTCCAATGCGCTAACCATTACACCAACAGGACCGGAAATCCTATCGGCGCAGTTTGAACTTCCGGTTACGTTGGTGTAATGGTTAGCGTATCGGACGTCGAACGCGAAGTTCAGGGGTTCAAATCTCAAGATAATTTTTAAACTTTTTTTCGCTTTAAATGTATATATTGTCTAGAATATTTTCTTATTTAACTTTGTGTATATAATGTGACATTTTCAGTGAAATATTTATCTTTAGAAAATTAATTTTAATTAAGTTGCATAATATGCGTTTAGTAACATATATACGTGCATACGCACACACAAACATCTTCTTTTTCGATATCTATATATTCCGACTTTTATTTAGTTACATTTGAGTTCTTAGATTGACATTACCTTAAAATATTTCTATTAGATAATAATATTTCATTAACTTTAATAATTTGAGCTTTAATCATTTCAAATATAGACAGGAAACGGAGAATTTATAGTAATGTAATACATTTATATGTAAAATGTGTTAAGTCACAAAGAAAATCCACTCTATATGGAAATTAAATGATTTCTTTATATTTTGTACTAGCAGAAATTCCCGGCGTTGCCCGGGGAAATTTGGTTCAAATCTGATCAGAATTCTAGACGATAAATACATGGTATTTAAGAATTCACTCGGCCGCCATTTTGACTAAAACGGGAAGAGAGAAACAAAAACCACGTATGAATTATTTCTGGGAGCCCTCCACAATCGTACCAAATTTGATTCAAATCAATAATAGGACTTGGGAAAATACGCGTAGTTTAATCAGTCAGTTTAATCAGTACCTGCCGTCCAATTGCGGATAAGGAAGTAGTCGTTTCTCACCTTTCTCACTGTGCATAAGATGTAGAGTTACCTGTTCTTTGAGAACAGGAAGTTTATGAGATCAGTTATTTTATTAAATAGTTTAAGCATCAGAACAGTTCGAAAAGAACTGCCCCGTTCTTTCTGACTCACCTCTAGATGGCAGTGCATTAGCATACAAAGTTATTTTGCTTTTTGTACAATTAATATAAAACGTTTGGGATTAAAAAGTAGCATACGACCTTCCTATTTGTGAAGAAAGTATTTGTTGACAGTTTGATTATTCTAGCTTTAACGGTGTGGAAATGTATAGATGCACAAACAAACAGACTTTCATGAATATATAGGAGATTGATCTTATACTTGTATTGAAAGTGACAAATATCAAATTTGAACTTCATAAGTTAATTTACTCGAGATTTATCGTTGAAAAACCAAATCGATGCCCCCAAACCCCCACTTAAAATTTTTTTTGAGATACACCATATCTTATAAATATTTTAGTGTGTATGTGTGTGTTCTTTATATGTTTTTACACCGTTGAAGCTATCGAATTAAAAAGTTTCATGAGCCATCCCATGGACCAAAGGAAGAACTTGGTCTAGGTTTGCAGACCGTGGAGTCTCTTATACCCCATGGGGTCAACAGAATACTATTTCCATAAGAATGCATGGTAAATGGTGTGGAGAAACCCCAAAATGCCATGCAGCCCTTCACTGATGCGGATATAAATATACCTAAATATTAACATACGATCACGGGAAATGGCTTATTTTATGCACGAAAGACTGAATATTTTAATTCTGTTCATGTTTTGTCATATTACATGCTGAATCGCTCGAAATGTTTCTTTAAGCGCAAAATTTATCGGTTTAGATGACCATTTTCCAGGCGGCAACAAAGCTAAATTTCTTACTTGTTGTTCTTTCAAAGCTAGAGATATCCACGCCGTGGCGCGCCGTAGAGGAAGAATAGCTAACTCCAAGATAAAGGGTACAAATGGATTCCTGCCTAAATATAGTCTATGAATACTTTTGAAGTGAGTCAAATGATTTTTAACCCTGGAGTGGGCGCCTTCCTTGCACTGACGTAAGTGGTCGCGTGGCGTCTGTCAGACGCCACGCAGTATATGCCTCTAAAAATTGAAATTACACCTGCTTACAATGTAATCATAAATTCTTTTGTTTATTTAGTGTCTTTTTGTGCAAAATAAAAGGTCATATAAGTGAAATAAAAGAAATTTTTTTAAAAGAAAATAATCTTCAGAAAAGTATTACATTGGAGAACATTTCACTTAAAATTAACAATTTTTTATTTGACATCAATTATTATTTTTGTTATTGTATAATTCTTCATAACACCCCATGCAGTTATACAAACAAACAAAAAATTGATATCACTTGTAACGTAATTGGGCGCGTGGCGTATGACAGACGCCAATGAGTACACCAACTCAAACAAATTGCTTTCATGGCGGTCTGCGTGGTACTAGCGATGTGATTACTGTACCGACTGAGGGGTATTGAATAGATAGGAAGGTAGGGGGGAAGGCGAGTCTATACGGCATATGAATTAAATGTAAACAAAAAGAAATCCGACCCTGGCGTCTGTCAGACGCCACGCGCCCAGTCCAGGGTTGAGGAATGTTAGAACATTGTTATCTTTACCATTAACATTGAAAGATTTATCGCAGCATAAATCGATACATCTACTTACATTTGTTCGGTAACCAAGAGGTTGTTTATTGTTTACGTTTTGGCTAATAGTATTGACATAATCCACATAATTTTATTGCTGCTTTAAAGGCTTCAGTGCATCTATCCATGTGAATATTAAGTAAAACGTTAATGCGTAATTATAATAATGATAAAAACTTTATAATACAATACATAAAATAGTAAATGTTAATGTAAGCATCGCTTGCGTAATTAAGGAATGGGGAACGCTTGCCCCGAGCAATAAAAATCTTTTGCTACTTAAAAGAAAACTTTCCCGAACGAAGACGAGCGTTTCAGCTAGTTAAAATAAAATTTGAAAATCAAAATCAGATCTATTAGTTTTTAATGCACTTATCCTTCATCATCTTCCGCTTCCTCATCATGAATTTCGGAACAGCTTATAGCGTTGTAGTTAAGATCTTTCTTCAACCAGGCACACAGACCAAGTGACACTCAGCATAAAGTCAATGGTTTCTTTGAGGGATATTACAATTTTTAGTGAGAGGGTGGTAAGTAAACACTAGTCCACGAATTTTGTAGTGATAATAACAGCTGACGTCACAACGAAGAATAAACAAAAGCATTCGGTCTTTTATATAGTCTGCGACTGGCAGGCAGAAAACAATACGGAATAAACCTATAAACGCTGACACAAAGATTCCCTCAAACCTATTAAGATAATGAACTCGAGGAAAGGTACTGAGAGTTAAATATGAGATTATAAAATTAAGAAAGGAAAAAGCATGCAATCTAAAATACCGCGTGACTTGGTCGCTTCTCAAAATTGGGTCATCAGGTCATTTGGATGGATCGCATAGTGCCTTGAATGGCTCTCTGAACTTATTCTTTATATTACAGATCACTCAGTGTGCTTTTTTTGATGTGTCCAACACATGACTTTATGCATATGTAAGTTGTCACCTAAAATAAAATACATACGGCCATAGGAACAGTTCAACTTACACGCTTCAGTGCTAGCGATTCAATTGTGCTGTAATTTCACCTTTGCCGTCATTACCACGCGCGCGCGATCTGCCCACTAACCGTCAATTTCGAAGAAATTGAATATCTCTTGAAATATTCCTCATATGAAAATTTATTTCAAACAAGAGTTGTAGAAAAAATAATATCTACAACTTTTACCAATAAAGGTGGAAACCATAGCATGAAGTAAATATTTTTAATAATCTTTTGATTTTTTTAAATAAACTAAATAAATATTTTAATGAAACTTTTTACAATTTTGAATAAGTATCGAAATGGAGAGGACCAAAATATTTGGAGGAATTAGCTATACTTTTCTATTATCTAGCAAAAACTAACTGCAAATTTAAAGTAGTAAAAAATAGCATCGTATTTGGTAACTGAACATTTGGTAAACTTTTACGGATTATAATTATTAAATTGCCTTAATATTTAAGATATTAATGAGGGGTTATGACATCGCCATTTCATTTGCAATTGTTATTATAATTCAAAGAAAATTCGCCGATTTCTATAAATGACCTCGCGGCTCCCTTGGAACAACCTCGCGACCCCTCGGAGGGCCGCGGCCCACAGGTTGGGAATCACTGCTCTAGAATGATAAATATAACATAGTTTAGTGCATTTTGCTTTTTTGCAATAGTCTACATGTGCATATCTATAAGAGACCTGGGCCCGACCTTAGGATGGCCATAAAGACGCCCAACTACTTTCATTTGCAGTATGTGCTAATCTTATTTAGGAGGCAAGTTTAATAAAATATCTCGTGTATTCATGCAATCATCTAATTGTTATTTATGTAAACATTTAAGAAAGTGAAATGTCTTCGCAGATGTGTCGTCAGTCCACGATTTTGGGTCGCAGCCAAAAAAGACGAAATAGTTCACGTGAACACCGTTTTTTTATCGTTTTCACTGCGCCCCTTATCCGATAGACACTAGCGTTGCACTTTGTAGTACTCCTTGTGTATACTGTTGCGGTAAAGTGAGCTCTTCAAAAATTGTTCTCGCCAGAAGAAATACTTCCATCGCCTGTCAGCGGAAAATTAGCCTCCTTAATATCCAACCGTATGGCGATCAAAACCCAAGTTTAATTCTCTCTCACTCTCCCTTTCTCGATCTCTATCGCTATATAATTTTCTCTCGATTGCTCTCTTTCCCCTTTCCTTTATCCCCACCTGATTCCAACCCCATTTTCTCTCTCTTCGCATATTCTTCGTATTTATATATATATATATATATCATCATCATCATAGGCAGTCTGTCCATTGACAGATCCGTGATTATTCTAGGTTAAACTTGGTTCTCCATATACTCCTATTTTCTGCAGTTTTCTTCATGTCTCGATAGCTCTCTTTCCCTTCCAAGTCGTCTACCAGCTGAAACCTTTTCCTACCTCTTTCTCTTTTTTCATCCAGTTTTCCTTCTAGCACTTCTTTAATCATGCACTCTCTCCTCAGGTAATGCCCAATCCAGTTCGACTTCCTCTTTCTGATAGTCTGTATAATCGTTCGCTTCTCTCCTATTCTTCGTAGTACTTCCTCATTTTTCACCCTATCTGTCCATTTTATCTTCAGCATTTTTCTCCATGTCCACATTTCGAAGCTTTCCAAGTATTTAATATCATTTTTCCTTAGCGTCCATGTTTCTGCTCCGTAGAAAGATATACTCCATACATAGCATGTTATGAACCTCTTTCGGATTTCCTGCTTTATATTTCCCGTTAGCAGGAGTTTCTTTCTTCTGAAAGCGGCCTTTGCTTTTGTTATTCTAGTCCTGATTTCATCTGTACATTTTGCTTATCTCCTTATGATGCTTCCAAACTTGTTCTAATGGCTTTCCTCCAATACTTATGTTCAAATTTTCTTCTTCTTTACTTGATATTCGCATAACCTTGGATTTTTTTGTATTAATTTCCATTCCGTATTTTCTACCTGTTATCACTAGTCTATTTATCATTTTCTGGAGTTTCTTTTCCTTTCTTGCCAGAAGTACTTGATCATCTGCGTATTTCACTGTTTGTATAATCCTTCCTCCGATTTTGAAATCTCCCGTGCCTTCTAACGCTTCCTGCATTAGTCTCTCTCCATATATATTGAATAGAATCGGCGATAGACAGCAGCCCTGTCTTACTCCTCTACCGATATGTACTCCGCTGGTGTCCGTATTCTCCAACCTGACCGTTACAACTTGATTCACATATAGATTCCTGATCAGTCTCCTGTCTTTCCAGTCTACACCTATATCCTTTAATATCATCATCAGCAGTACCCAATTTACTTTATCAAAGGCCTTCTGCCAGTCGACGAAACATACGCAGCAATCTTGACTGTACTCTATTGCCCTTTCTGATATGATTCTCACTATACCGATGGCATCTCTGGTTCCACGTCCTTTTCTGAAGCCGAATTGATCTTCCACTAGCATTTCTCCGGCCTTTTTCTCTAGTCTTTTATTAAGAATCCTCGTGATGATCTTCGAAGTTTGTGACAGTAGGGATATCGTTCTGTAGTCCTTACACTGCATTGCCTTTGGCTTCTTCTTTAGAGGGATCATTGTTACATCTAAGAAATCCTGAGGCCACTCTCCCGAGTCGTAAATCTTGTTAATTAGTTTCGTAATCACTTTTAGTCCTTCCGATCCCATGACTTTAAGTACCTCTACCGGTATTCCATCGCTGCCTGTAGCTTTTCCTTTCTTTGGTTCCTGTATCGCCTATTCTACTTCGCTTTTCATAATACTTGGTCCCAAGTTTTCTTTTTCAATGCAATTCTCTTCTTCCAGTTCCATTTGTACCGATCCTGCCTGCTTTTTGTAGAGTTCCTTAATGTATTCTTCCCATACCTGTGCTACATCCTTTGGTTCTGCGACTATTTTCCCATCTGTATTAATAATTCCTTTACCACGAATCCCATTAGACTTCTTATCTTCTAACTCCAGTGCCCTAGCGTACATCATATCGTATCGTCCTAACTTCTCCATCTGTTGTATTTCCTCACATTTTTCTTTTATCCAAATTTTCCTAGCTTTATCTGTTACCCTTCTCATCTCATTGTTTATTCGTCTATAGTTGGCTCTACCTTCTTCACTGTTAACGTTTTCCATTTTCTTCTCTCATCCATTTTCTCCAGCATTTCCTTAGTGATCCATGGTTTTCTGATTTTCTTCGCTTGTTTCCCAATCTCTTTATTCAAGGTATCTTTGATGCTGGCTTTCACTTCCTCCCATTCTGTATCCACGGTCTTCGGTTTGTTTTCCAAATTTCTAAGGCGATGTTCCAACTTCGTGCTGAAGGCATCTTTCCTTTCTTTCAGTTTTTCTAGGTCCCAAGTCTGTCTATCTCTTCTCGTTTTCCTTATTTGTTTCAGCTTTGTAGTTACATCGACTATTAGAAGGATGTGATCTGAATCAATGTCTACTCCTGGTAATGTCTTATGTTAGCATTTTTTATGCTGTTCCTGAATCTTTGTTTTACTAGGATATAATGTATTTGGCATCTCATTCTATCTCCTGGGCTTTACCATATATATATATATATATATATATATATATATTCCTCTCTCTATACATTTATCCCTATATTTCTGCAGTAGCCGCCGCAATCACTCGCTCTCCTTGACCCGTTAGTTAGCGTAGACGTTTTATGGGAGAGCAAACTCGACCTGGATGGATTCCGTAGGAGAATGGTTCGAATATAACGAGCCTCGTCCTCAGTGTCTCATTCAACATCCTCTCTGGACTTAGGAAAATTCATATTCAATCAATGTCAGAAATGTAAAGTAATTAGGAATTCTTTTCAAGTCGGTAGTATTCTTTATTTAGGCCACATATGCTTATTTAATGCAAGATTTAATTACCGACTTAAGGCAACCGTGTTAGTTTAATTTAATCTTTTCATTGATTTGGTAATAGGTAGCGGTCTATTATCTCACGTTAAAGATTGAAAATTCTGGCAATTCGCCGATAACGAACAAGTTATAATGATTTATTTTCCTGTTAAATAATAGAGGTTGATTAAATTTCTCTTATTTCTTCCGAAAATATTTCAACCGAAAAGCTTGGGTACACACGCGGAAAAAATCCCCATTTCTAATATGGAGACCCCATTTCAATACTTCCCCCCTCCCCTTTTCCAACATCCCTCTCTCCCTTCCCTTGACCAACTCCAACCCGTCACAGCCGCAGGGGCAGCGAGTCTGGTGCCGGGATCTGACGTGCTTCAGCGGCGCATTATGAAGGGCACCGAGGCGGGAGAGTGAGGGTGACGACAGGGGCGGTCGCCTCTCCACGAGAGAAGAAATCGCGAGGGGGTGGATGACGTATTAGTCTCTGCGCCCCCGCCGAGACTGTCTTCATCCGAAAACACGTCGTCTGTGACATGCCCGAGTGATTGATACGGGCCCTTGTGTTTACTCTTTTCCTGCAGACAATAGGATTAAGAGATCATTCCGCTCATCGACGATGTTCTGCGGCGTCCATTAAAAGGCCAAACTCGTCGATTTGAAGGAGCGAGCGCGCATGCTCGATTTGATCGAACGTTTATAATGACTGGTCCATTAATTACACAGTCCAACAAATGAAAAGTTTTTTTTTGTTTCCTCTGCTAAACTAGGTGTTTCTTATAGACATTTTTGTGCTGAATACTAATCTGTTTTTAAAAGTTTTGTATCACGTATACTTTTTGAGAAATGAACATAGTTGTGTTTACGATAAGAAAAGTGAAATATGCCTTCTCTTACCTAAAATATTTTGGCTGATGACTTCGCCTTGTAGGATGACTGTGGAATTTCTCGGATGAGACACCAACAATAATCAGCTAACATGGAAGAACTCCACTTTCCTTTATATCGTTGTTCCATGGTGGAAATATCTTGGTGGAACCTTTCTCCATGTTCGTCACTGTCCTCGCTCAAATTGGGAGGAAAAAAATGCAGATGGGAATCCAGAAAATGTAATTTAAGGTACATATTACAACCTAAATTATGATATGCCCGTAGCATTTCTGCCACAATACTTTCGTAATTTGAAGACTTCACTTTTCCCAAAAACTTTTCTGTAACCTGCCTAAATCCAGTCCAGGCAGCACGTTCCTTCTGGTTTAAAGATTCTTCAAATTTTGTGTCTGAAAGTAGTTGCCTAATTTGAGGGCCAACAAAAATGCCTTCTTCCAGTTTGGACTCGCTAATCTTCGGAAATTTACTATGGAGGTACTGAAAACCTGGACCATCACGATTCATTGCCTTCACGCAGTTTTTCATAAGCCCAAGCTTTATGTGTAATGGTGGCAGGTATACTTTTTGTGGGTTCACCAATGGTTTATTTTTAATATTTTTTCTCCTGGCGTTAAACATTCACGATCAGGTAACTGCTTAACCACGTAATGATCCTTTTTCGCTCTACTATCCCATTCACAGAGAAAACAACAGTATTTTGTATATCCACTTTGTAATCCAAGAAGAATTCCTATTACCTTAAGGTCACCACATATATTCCATTTATACTTATCATAATTAATTTTTTCTAAGAGGGACTTCATATCTTTATAAGTTTCTTTCATATTGACTGAATGTGCAAGTGGGATGGATGGCTTAGTGTTACCATTGTGAAGAAGTCCAGCTTTCAAACTTATTTTTGATGAGTCAATGAAAAGTCGCCATTCTTCTGGTTTATGATCTTGTCCCAGGCATTTCATTAATCCATTTACATTGTAACGGAAAGTTAGTTCGCCGCATTCTGAGAAAAAGTTAATTTGGTGTTTTTGGCGGTTCCGAAAAGCAGTTACTTTGGTTTCCTTTTCAAGAAGATTCCATCCTTGAAGGCGAGAGGCTAAAAGCTCTGTCTGAATTTTTGATAGATTGAGATCTCTGACAAGATCGTTTAACTCTGATTGAGTAACTAAATGGGGGCTTTTTGAATCATCAGCTTCAAAATCTGTATCATAACTATTTTTTTCTACAAACATCGGCTCTTCATCTCTGCTCTCCAAATCTGAATTTGTTGGTGGTCTTGGCACTGGTAAGTCAACAGAATGTGGAACTGGTCGAATAGCTGATGCAAGATTAGGCACAATTCACCATCATCACGGAGTAAATACTACTACTCTCATTTCTCGAAATCTATACGTTATACAAAAATTTTTAAAGTAAATTCGGATTCAGCATAAAAAAGCTCAGAATCACCTAAGATTTTTAAGGGAACTAAGATTGTGTTTAACAATGTTATTTTTACGCGTCTGACATGGAAATCTTTTTTGATTAAAAAAGCAAAGAAACAGTTATGAACGCGACATCGCTCTTTTAATCAAAGTAAGAAATATCGGTGTAAGATTATGATTCTACTAGAGAGATTTACCTTATTTTATTCTACGTAATAATATTGAAATATTTTCGATGTTAGAATATTAACCTTTATTATATTTTATAGAATTGTCATTATTGAACTCAATGATGCAGTTTATATAATTATCCCGGCAATAAATATATACCTATTACAACATTTCTTTGAAGAATAAAAATCTACTTTTGTTTTCAATGTGCAAAAATAATTTTAATACTTAAAAGAATATTTGATGATGAATAATTTACTGGACAAGAGAAAAACACTTATTTTTGATTATTTGTTGAAAAGTTATTGCATTTCATGCGGCACAATGTGTGAGCTGAGAAGACTCTACGGATAGATTACGTCGCAGCCTAGCGGTGGTTATAGCGGCGGCGAATCTAACCGTGGACTCTTCGAGCCATGCGCTTCTAGGTGCTTCAAATGCTAATAACTTTTTAACAAATGATCGTAATTCAGTTCTTGAAAAAGTGACTTAAACTAGGGAAAATAAGCTTAAATTATACGCTTACAAAATTTTTTACGATTTCTTTTTGGAGAGTTAGGTCATTTTCAATTTCAAAAATTTCCGTTTTTTCCCATTTCTTCACAAAAATGTCAGCGTTTTGTGCTTGTGGCTTCTACAGTAATTTATTTTTGAACTGATGTATTTTTTTATTCATAGTAGCAAACTTTTGGAGTAATAAGCCGCAAATCAGATTGCGTTATCATTTTTTGTTGCCATCTAAGAATTTTCGAGAAAAAATCGACTGAAAAAATAGCTTTCTGCAATTTAAAAAAAATGGAGGGTGATGGAAAAAAACTTATTGCGGATTTGCTTTCAGCGTGCCGAAATCATAAAGAATCACCTTCCCAAGTTCAGTAAACAAAAATGCTGTCATACAGTGTTACCATTGTAACAAATATTTTAACGGCGGCAATTCCCCAAAACAATCGCTTATAAATATATGTCCAAAAGAGAAAAAATGTTTTTCTGCCTTATAATTTTCGAAGGAGCAAAAACTTGCTAGCTAGAAAAAAAAGTAAAAAATACAAGAGTTGATGAGTTTATAAAAAAGATGTGGGTGGAAGGCAGTTGAAGGGTGGGTGCGGAATTGGATGCTGAGCTCGAAGAAGGAGATTGTCCTTGGAGGGGAGAGGGAGGAGGAGGTGAGTAGGGGAGGGAGGGGTTGGAGTAGTAGGGGAGGGAGTAATGGATGGAAATACGCGATGATGAGACACAATGACACATGAATTAGGGGGAGAGAGAAAGAGGGAGAGGAAGGACGAAGGGAGAGAGGGAGGAGGAAGGGAGAGAGGGAGGAGGAAGTGAGACGGGAGAGGGAGGGGAGATGGAAGAATAGGAGAGTGGAGGAATGGATGGAAATATGCGATGCTGAGACACAATGACACATGAATTATTGAGAGAGAGAAACAGGGCGAGGGAGGAGTACGGGAGAGAAGGAGGGGGAAGTAAGTCGGGGGAGGGAGGTGAAGTGGAGGAGTAGGGGAGTGGAGTAATGGATGGAAATACGTGTTGTTGAGACATAATGACACATGAATTAGGGAGAGAGAGAGAGAAAGAGGGCGTGGGAGGAGTACGGGAGAGAGGGAGGAGGAAGCAAGTCGGGGGTGGGAGGGGAGGTGGAGAAGTAGGGGAGGGTGGAATGGATGCAAATACGCGATGTTGAGAGACATTGACACATGGTTTAGGGAGACAGAGGGAAAGAAGGCGAGGGAGGAGTACGGGAGAGAGGGAGGAGGAAGCAAGTCGGGGGTGGGAGGGGAGTTGGAGAAGTAGGGGAGTGGAGGAATGGATGGAAATACGCGATGTTTAGACACAATGACACATGAATTAGGGAGAGAGAGAGAAAGAGGGCGAGGGAGGAGTAAGGGGGAGAGGGAAGAGGTAGTAAGTCGGGGGAGGGAGTGGAGGTGTTGGATTAGGGGAGTGGAGTACAGGATGGAAATACGCGATTGTGAGACACAGTGACGCATGAATTAGGGATGAGAGAGAGAAAGAGGGCGAGGGAGGAGTAAGGGAGAGAGGGAGGAGGATGTAAGTCGGGGGAGGGAGGGGAGTTGGAGAAGTAGGGGAGGGAGGAATGGATGGAAATACGCGATTTTGAGACACAATGACACATGAATTATTGAGAGAGAGAAAGAGGGCGTGGGAGGAGTACGGGGGAGAGGGAGGAGGAAATACGTCGGTGGAGGGAGGGGAGTTGGAGAATTAGGGGAGGGAGGAATGAATGGAAATACGCGATGTTGAGACACAGTGACACATGAATTATTGAGAGAGAGAAAGAGGGTGAGGGAGGAGTAAGGGAGAGAGGGAGAAGGATGTAAGTCGGTGGAGGGAGGGGAGTTGGAGAAGTAGGGGAGGGAGGAATGGATGGAAATACGCGATGTTGAGACACAGTGACAAATGAAATAGGGAGAGAGAGAGAAAATGGGCGAGGGAGGAGTACGGGAGAGAGGGAAGGGGAAGTAAATCGGGGGAAGTTAGTCGGGGGAGGAAGGGGAGGTGGAGGATAAGGGGAGTGGGGATATGGATCGAAATACGCGATGTTGAGAAACAATGACACATGAATTATTGAGAGAGAGAGGAGGGCGAGGGAGGGGAAAGCGGGAGAGGGAAACGGAAGTAAGTCGGGGGAGGGCGGGGAGGTGGAGGATTATGGGATTGAAGGAATGGATGGATATAGGCGATGTTGAGACAAAATTACACATGAATTATTGAGAGAGAGAAAGTGGGCGAAGGAGCAGTTCGGGAAAGAGGGAGGAGGACGTAATCTTGGGAGGGAGGGGATGTGGTGGTGTAGGGAAGAGAGGGAGGAGGAAGTAAATCGGGGGAGGGAGGGGAGGTGGAGGAGTAGGGGAGTGGAGGAATGGATGGAAATTCGCGATGTTGTGACACAATGACACATGAATTAGGGAGAGAGAGAGAGAAAGAGAGAGAGGGAGGAGTAAGGGAGAGAGGGAGGAGGATGTGATTCGTGGTAGGGAAGGGAAATGGAGGAGTAGGGCAGTGGAGGAATGGATGGAAATACGCTATATTGAGACACAATGACACATGAATTAGGGAGAGAGAGAGAAAGAATGCGAAGGAGTAAGAGGGAGAGTGAAGAGGAAGTAAGTCGGGGGAGGGAGTGGAGGTGGAGGAGTAGGGGCCATTTGTAATGCGGGATCGCGAGAAAGAACGGAAACTCGTTACAATAGCGTTAAAAAATTTTATTTTCAAGAGGCACACAAAAAAATAAACATATCAAAACACACCACGCGGTCTCTCTCTCTGCACACGCTCAACTAACTCTCACACTCCGTCACACTGCCAGCTTGGCGCTGCGTCCGCAAAACAAAACAATAACTAAATGCATCTGCACGTTACAATCTTAATTTCCACCGGAACATGACGTCCTAACTTGTTTAAAGTTTTCAGCTTCCTGGCTCTTACTAAAGTACATAAACATTAGTGAATTTTTTTAACATTTAGAAATTTATTACGTCCGGAGGAATAAATATTTTCAAATTTCTATATTCCCGTTTTCATTATTTGGCGAATTCTACATGTAGAAAAAATTTCAGGTTCATGGCGCATTTGGAAGTACCTAAAGCATGAAGTGTTAGTAAAATAGTTTATAATTTTTACCGGCCAAGAAAATATACGTTGTTGCAATTTTTTAATTATTCCTCGAATTATTTTTTTCGGTTCACCTATGTATTAAATTCCAGCTCTCCAACTGTTGTAGTTTGGGCCGGACATTAATATCCTCCTATATATATATATCCTATATCGTATCATTCTATATCGACTATTCTTACAGAGGATATACGATATAGGATATATATATATATGTATATATATATCATCATCATCATCATCATCTGCCTTTTTCAGTCCACTGACGGACGAAGGCCTCCCCCAGACTCTTCCAGTTTTCCCTGTCAACTGCCTCCCTCCTCCAAGTTTGCCCCAAGAACTTAACAAGCTCTCTGTCCCACCTGTCTTTCGGTCTTCTTTTTGGTCTCTTGATGTTTCTTGGGATCCATTCGATGACACTGGACGTCCAACGCTGCTCATTTATTCTAGCAATGTGGCCCGCCCACTGCCATTTTAACACCTTCACTCTTCTAATCACGTCACAGACTCCCGTCTTCTTTCTTACCCAATCGTTCCTCTTGCGGTCTTTTCGGGTGATCCCTAACATGCATCTCTCCATGCCCCTCTGTGTTGTTTGCAGGCGCTGTATCATTCTGGCATTCACGGTCCATGTTTCACAACCATATGTCAGAACAGGCAGAACACATTGTTCATACAGTCTCCTTTTTAGGAAGACTGGAATATTTTATTTAAAGATGTTCGCATTCTTGCCAAAAGCACTCCATGCCATCTTCACTCTCCGGTTGATTTCTCCAAGAAGCGAACCATCAGTAGTGATGAGTTGACCTAAGTAAACATAGCTGGTTACTTCTCCGAGTTCTGCTCCGTTGATATGTATCTTCTCAGAATTTGTGAAGGAGTTGTACATAACCTTTGTTTTATTAAGATTCATCTTAAGTCCAGCTTCTCGGCTTGCTTGCTCAAGCTCTTCAGTTCTTCTAAGAAGCTCTTCACGGTTTCCTGCGAACAGTATGATATCATCTGCAAAGCGCAGGTGACTCAGATGTTCTCCATTTACGTTTATGCCTTTTTCCTCCCAGTCTAGCGTTTTCAATACTTCCTCTAGAGCTGCTGTAAATAACTTAGGGGACAAAGTATCTCTTGTCTCACTCCCTTTTCGGCCTTAAAGGCACTCGTCTCTTCATGCAGCTGGACAGTTGTTGTCGCATTTTCGTAGATATTCTTGATCAAGATTATGTACGTTTCTTCTACTCCTTGGATCTTTAGTGCACGTAACACCGACGAAGTTCGGACAGAGTCGAATGCTTTCTCGTAGTCGATAAAGCACATACATAGAGGTAATTCATACTCGTTAGTCCGACTGATTACCTCTCTCACGACTTGGATGTGGTCCATCGTGCTATACCTACTGCGAAATCCAGCTTGCTCTCTGGGTTGGGCAGCATCAAGATGGTTTTGAAGGCGCATAGTGAGTATTTTGGTGAATATTTTGTAGACTGTTGGGAGTAGGCTGATCGGTCTGTAGTTATTCAAGTCTTCTTTGGAACCTTTCTTGTGCAGAAGGATAATATATGCGTGGTTCCTTGTTTCTGGTACCTTTTTCTTCCTCAGACAGGAATTAAAAATCTTAGCGAGAATTGTTTCCGTATGATTACCCATTCCTTTGAATACTTCCGCTGTGATACCATCCATTCCAGATGCTTTTCCATTCTTCAAACTTCTGATTGCGTGTCCCACCTATGCCGGAAGGATACCTGGGACCTCTTCGGTGGGCATGTTTGCATCATCATTTACTTCATCATTTCCTAGAGGATCCTCATACAGCTTGGTGTAAAATTTTTGTACCCGTTTCAGGATCAGTTTCCTACTATGGGTTATGGAGCCGTCTTCTAGCATCAAGACCATCAGCTGTCTCTTTCCCATCGAGAGATGTTGCTTCATTTTCTTGTAAATTCTATTGTTTTCTATGGCTTTCTCGATTAGCTCATAATTATATTTTTTCACATCTTCCTTGATGCACTTCCTTATAGTTTTGTTTATTTCTACAAAATGGATGATTTCTTTAGGATCATTAGTAATTAACATTTTCCTTCTTTTTTCCATCAGTAGTCTTGTTTTTTCAGTCAACTTTTTCTCTGGCTTTGTTTTAACTGTTCCTCCTATTTCTTCAGCGGTTTCGTTGAGTATCTCTATAAATTGGGATTCAACTTCTTGGTCTTCCAGTGCACTGAATCGATTTTTCAGTTGGAGCTGAAATTCTTCTTTTCGTTCTTTTAGCACCTACGTGTTGATAATAGACTTAGGCTTCTTTAAAAGCTTCTGTCTTTCTAACTTTGAGTTGAACTTTATTCTGCATCTTACCAAGCGATGGTCGCTTCCAGTTTTAAACTGGTTGAGGACGGATTCATCTTCAGCAAATTGCTTCTTATGGACTAGTATGTAGTCAATTTCGTTTTTGGTACCATTGGGTCCTTTCCAGGTCCATTTTCTATTGGGATTCTTTTTTAAGAAAGTGTTCATTATATATAGACTAGTACATTCAGCAAAGTTTACAAGTCCGTCCCCTCGTTCATTTCTGTCTCCATAGCCCCATTTTCCAACTGCGCTGTCGTCTTCCTTTTGTTCTCCTACCTTGGCATTGAAATCACCCATGACCACTTTTAGATGGCAGCTTCCTTTGTCGTGCAGTTCTCCAACTTCTTGGTAGAAATATTCCACTTCCTCATCCGAGTATGATGACGTTGGCGCATAAACTTGGACTATTTGAAATTGATATCTTTTATTTATTTGAAGCACTAGTCTAGCTGCCCGCTCGGATGAACTTCCCATTTCCACGATTTTATTCTTCAATTTTTTGTTGATCATGAATCCAACTCCTCCTGTTCTTCCTGTGTCAGTTCCCCTGTAATAAAAAATATGTCCACTCTTCAACTCCAATAGGCCTTCACCTTTCCTTCTCACCTCACTAAGTCCTAAAATGTCCCACTTGATCTTCTCCAGTTGTTCTTGGAGCTCTTGAAGTTTATCTTCACTGGACAAAGTCCGGCAGTTATAGGTAGTTAGGTTGAGGTTAAAGGAATTGGGTAAGGATGAGAAAGAGTGGCAGAGGGCGTTTAACCTCCGGGGATTCTTAGCACCCTCTGCCTTCATGCCTTGTTCCTGACCACTGCCACGGTCAGAGGCAATTCAGCCTCCGGAGAATGAGGGCCGTTTTTTATGGGTGTACATGTCATGGGGGGATTGTGGGCCTTAAAACACCACGATGGCCCATATATATAAATTTATCGCTTTTTATTTGATAATAGTACTAAAATTGTACACAAGAATGGAACTTTTCATAACTTGGTTATTTCACTATGTAGATTAAAACAGCGGGAAAATGATGGACTCGAGTTGTATCATTCAAGCAGAGCTGCCTTATTACTCTTGAAATTTTTACTCTTTGATCGTATTAAAGGAGTTCAGTAACACCTATATTAAAAATACTTTAATAGTCAGAATATCCCTAATCGGAAGCAAAAATATAAATTTCAATTTCAGAAAATCCCTAGAGAAACTTGTTTAAGTTATAGTACCTACTACGCCTCTTGCATACATCATTCTTTCGTATCATTTATAATACATACCTGATTATCATTATTCTGCCAAATATTAAATCTATCAGAGAATCTAAATTACCGTATGTATGGCTATGTATTCCTTTACTTTCCTCCTTCTTAAACGACACACATACATCGCCGATGCATGTATTTTCATTATCTCCTTCAACTCCGTCTATCTTCACACAGACACCACAAACCGCACTTTCGCGATCTTTCTTTGTGCGTTCACGAGGAAGAGGGCATACCACGAATGATATAATACGAAGCTTCACCTACGAATTCAGAGTCAAAGGGCTCGAATGCATTATTCTGCAGAAGGCGATGATTATTTTTCGGCAGAGCTTTCGGGTGGCGCGTGTGGTCATTATAACTAACGACTACTCGCTCAAGGGGACATCGTTTTGTAAGGCGAAAGTTTATTGAGTCGCAAAAATGTGTTTTTTGAAATAAAAAATTGAACTTTCTACCTTTAAATTTTTTATGACTCAAAAATTACGAGAAATATTATACGCACGAACATCTCGCGAGGTGAAATAACAAAAGAGTATAACAAAAAATGACGTTTAGAATCTGACGGAGTAAAATGTATCACGGGAACTAAAGCGGGAAAAAGGCGGCGAAATAGAACCTATCCGCTTTCTCTGCTTTCTATTAAACCGAGTGATTAATTCTCTGGGAATTGAGCCCTAGATAAAGAGATAGTTGGTCCTTTTGTTGCAAATTTAGATAACTGGAGGCTATCACTAATTGCTACCTTTGTAGTAGAGCGAGCCAAACCATGCATCCTGTTAGCAGTGAGTCGCATAGTATGGAAATGGGGAATGGAATGGGAGGAGTGAGAAGGTTTAAAAAATTACGTTACAAACCAAATAGCGACATTTATCAATTTTGCGAATAGTAACAGCGTAGATGACTCTTGGACGGAAATTTTGCGAATCATTCGAGAAGGGCTAAAAACGTTTGTCCCAACTAAAGCAATTCGTGATCGCAAGGACCCGCGGTGGGTGAAACCGAAACTCCGTGCCTTGCTCAAGAAACAAAGACGGTATCACGCGCGCATAAAGCACCTTAAAGAAGTTGGTAGGGACCACGCAAACGAGTATTTAATATACAGAAATAGTCGTAAATCTGCAAGAGACGAAGCGCGTAAGGAATTTGACGTCTACCGATCCACGACACTCTCGGATTCACTAAAAAACGACTCAAAAGAATTTTGGTCGTACGTGCGAGAAATTCGAGGAGGTGAGTCCACAGTACCTCTTCTACGTACAGACTAGTAGTTAAATCGGTTTTTCGAAAATTGCTTCACAATAGACAGCGGTGATTTCATTGATTTTCCGACTCGTATAGACTCAAATATGAGCGACATAGAAATATCCGAAAGCGGTATCGTTAAATTACTTACTCAGGTCCATAAAAGAAAATCGCCAGGGCCTGAAGCCATAACTGCATTCAATATACTCTCGTTAGCAAACGAACTAGCGTAACTTACCATATGATTGTATTCAGAAAATCTTTAGATGAGGGTGTAGTTCCTTTGATATGGAAAACAGCCCACCTTACAGCAATACATAAAACGGGAAGTAAATTAAAAGTGGAGAACTACCGCCCTATATCGTTGACGTCAATCTTCTGTAAGGTTTTTGATCACATTATCGGTAGCTCAATAATGCGATTTCTCTAAAGCAAACACGCGCTTCCGTAGAGGCAGGTCATGCGAGACTCAGTTAGCTCTACTCGCACAAGATATTGTGAAAGCAGCGGATAAAGGAATAGGAGTTGATGCAGTATTTTCAGACTTTAGGAAAGCCTTCGACACCGTTTCTCACGTGAAAATAGTGCAAAAAATTAAGGGCTTATTCAATTAACGAGAAAATTGTAAATTGGATCGCCTCGTTTCTTTCCGATAGAACCCAGAGAGTAGTCCTCGATGGACGTCGTCAAAGTGACTTCCGGCGTGCCTCAGGGAAGTGTAATCGGACTTCTGTTATTCTTGATGTATATAAATGATATAGCGGATAATATAAAGTGTAAATTTAGACTATTCGCGGATGACACACTTGTGTATGGAGAAATCAACACAATACACGATCAGGAGAATTTGCAAAAGGACCTTCAGGCTATTACGAAATGGTGTAAAGATTGACAACTCGACCTGAATATAAAGAAAAGCGCCGCAATGAACTTCACGCGCTCTACGAATTTCAACCGTTACCCGTACCAAATATCTGAACTGAAGCTAAAATACGTCAATAGCTACAAATACCGAGGAGTAATTCTCAGTCGCAATTTGTCTAGTAGAGAGCATATCAAAACCGTTATAGCATCGGCAAACAGAAATCAAGGACTTTCCTCTAGAGTCCTGCGGGGTTGCCCCTCGAATGTGAAAGAAATCGCATACTTTTCGTGGAACACTGATGCGCCGTCTGGGACCCTTTCGAGCAGGGCCTAAATAATGGAGCTCGAAATGGTTCAGCGTAGAGCGGTTAGATTCGTAAAAGGAGAATATCGGTATGACGCGAGTGTATCAGAGATATTGAGGTATCTGAAATGGCGGACGTTGAAGAGTAGAAGAATTGAATACAAAAGGAAACTATTTGAAAAACTCGAAAGCTCCGAATTCGTTGAAGACGTACGCGGCATAGTCGTCCCCATCGGTGTTAGTGAACGTAATATTAGATCAGAGTGCAGGAGAAAATATGTCGAAACAATCGCTAGAACATAGAAATACTACAGATCCTTTTTCCCATACGCGATAAGACAGTCCAACAGAGGAATTAGTCAGAGTTCACTTGGTGTTGTGACACCCCCTGCCAAACGCTTCTAGCGGCTTGCAGGGTATTGATGTAAATGTAAAAGGGGAAGAAAGATATCGAAAAGAGGGAGAGAAAGAGAATAAGGGAATGCTAGAGAAGGTTGGAGGAGAGAAGAGAATGTTGATTGCGATAAGAGGTTAAGCTGGAGATAGAGAGAGAGAGGAGTTGGTAGATTTTAGAGAACGCAGTAAGAGAGAAGGCAAGGAGTGGCGAGGACATAAAGTCTGCAGTCATGAAAGCGGAGGAAAAGGAGAAAAGAGGAGGCAGGCGTGGATGAAAATTTAATTTGTAAAAAAATTGAAGCGCAAAGTAATTCAAGAAAGATGGCCGCAAAAGACAGGGTTAAGAAGAGGGCTGATGCATGATGGGAATGTCAGGAGGAGAAGGGAGGGAGGGAGGGGGAGGAGTCACTGCTGTAAGTGAAAGGGCGGTGATGAGAGAGGAGGATTATGAAGAGGGGATGGCGACCGGGATTTGCATCTGATGGTCTGCGGAGGGTAAGGAGAGGGATGAAGGTGGAGAAGGGGGAGGGATTAAGAGGGGGGGAGGGAAGAAGTTGAGAGGGATAGGCAATGGGGGAGAGTAGCGAAATGGCTGCGGAACTGAGCCGTGATTATGGGCCAAATGCGCGTCGGATTAATATGCATGGAGGCGACAAACAGAAGGGTTATCTCCGCCGACCCCTTCGACTTCAGAGTATTATGACCGAATGGGAGGGGAGAGGGGGAAGGAAGGGGTTGGCGGGAGGTCAGGAGAGGCGCGTAAAAACCTCGTGAAAGGAATATGTGAAGAACGCTCCTCTGGTCGCCGAATGTTAAATCTGTGGCGTGGAAACGCACCCGTCTAACCCTTAGCCTCTGTTTCCACTGATGCTTAGGGAATGATCCAAAGCAGTAGTTTTGAAAAATTATCCTCTCTACATTAAGTACGCTATTTAATTTCGCTATGAAACCATGTAAAGGGAAGTAACTGAATTGAGAATGAGCTCGAAATGATAAACACTTCGTGATGGTGATTATTGCCGAGTATTTCCGAAGCTAGTAGTGATTAGGGAATGAGCAACTCGTGTACGGACTATGTTTTTGCATATTCCAAATGGAAATTATGGTTGATACACAGAAAAACTGGAGAAAATTTTCTTTTTAAAAATATCTACTTTATAATTCATTCTCATTTGCTGTGTCGCAACATATCGCAGTGAATTACACAATTGTCTGAAGGACGATGACGGTTTCCATGATACAGTAGGATCGCACGCCTAACTAACGACACTCTTTTGTTTTTCATGAGGTGTGATAAATGGCTCCGTACAGAATATATCGCTATATTGCAAAACTTGACGCTCAAAGGGTATCGCTCCTTTCATTAACTGAAGCGGGATATTTTGTGAGCGGCCTTCACTCTTCGAAAGTATTTTTTCCACCGAACTCTTTAGATGACGCTCGTCGACGAAACCTGAGTCTGAAACGAGGGTATGGAGAAGTGAGCGATCGTAAAAACGTCAAGGTGCGTTTCTGTTTAGGAGATAAATACTCCTGGTGTATTTTACTTTCTCATACGAAGTATCGAGATCAATAATTAAGAGTAGTTTATTCTACGCATTTTTAACAACAATCCGATTTTCTCGAAAACGGCTCTAACGTTTTTGATCAAATTTGTACAGTTACTTAAGGTTACATCCTCAATAATACTGTATAGTTCATATTTCTCAGAAAATGAATATAAGGCTAGTTTATTCTAGGCAACTTTAACAATAATTCGATTTTCTCAATAACGGCTCTAACGATTTTGATCAAATTTCGTACAGTTACTTGAGTATACATCTATAATAATACTACGTATTTCATTTTTCCAATGAATGAATATAAGGTTAGTTTATTCTTGGGCAACTTTAACAAAAATTTTCTAAAAACAGGCTCATACGATTTTCATTTTCTAAAGATAACTAAACGACGCATTAGTACCCATATATGAGAAAGTTTGTACAATGTATGTTGTACAGATTATTTTTAATGCTCTCCTGGAATACGAAATCGTCGTGGCTACGGGTTTTAAGGAAAAAACTATCGATTTATTCCCCTTAAAATTAATTATTTCTGTATCTAACGACAAGGACGAACAGTATTTAAAGCCTCGCTACGTGGCATGCTATTTTTTACCCGATAGTGCGTAACTTTTAGTTAATACAGAACACAAACATCTTCGGGCAAAATTTTAAACTTGGGAGTGTTAAAAGAACGGGAGAGAAACATATATCGAGAGGGTGAGTCTTGGAATAATTATTTCTGTCGAAGATATAGGTAAATCCCGCGTCAATGGGCGAGAGGGAGGAGAGCAGCTTGCGCATCAGGAAAAAGATGACAATCTACTTACTCTTTCCGCACTTGTCGAAGTGGTTGGTGACGCTGAATCCAGGTAGACACTGGCAAACGCCCTTGTCACTGTCGCAGAAGCCGCCCTCTACAGCGCATTCGCTGCTTTCGCTGCAGTCATCGCCATACATCTTACCCTCTGCAGAGAGAGAGAGAGAGAGGATTATAACGGCGCCGGTACGATGGCTGTGAATGCGGATATTAATTGATCTAATCTACCATTACTTCCAATTCGACATGTTTTTTCACAATCGATCCAGAGTGATTTATGAAACACTTCTCCCTAATATTCTATTCCGTTTCAGGAGGCGGATTCAGTCCTACCGGTCGAAATTTTCTCAATTGAACTAAAATGGATTCCGCCGACTGTAGGAATAATTCCGAATTCGTCGCACTTATATTTTACGCTCTTTCAAAGCCATCAGATATAATTTATGAAGATTTGACGAAAGTAAGTTCCAGAATAAGCACTTAAGTACCAAAAATTGAAAATTTAGCACTTATCTCAGGTATTTCCAGTAGCCTTGGAGATATCTAAGACAAGCAGTTAATTTTCCAATTTTTCATGTTTAAGTGCTTATTCTAGAATTTATTTTCCGGCATAAGACGAGCACATTAAATATCTAACGAATTTATTTGAGGTTTTAACTGAGAATGCCATACTCCGAAATTAAATAGTTAAATCGGATTGGTTTTGGTAGTAATATTTTACACGTAGGCATCATTCATTGAGGTTTGAGAATTGCTGGTTCAGTGGAAAATTTTTGTTATTATAGAAATTTCTTTGATTTTAAGCACATATTTTTTATGTGGCATGAACTAAATAATATTTCAGCTCGATCTGGAGAGACAATATTCAAGCTCTTGTCCTGAATTCCTGAATTTTCACATTACATTATTTTTGCGAGGATAATGTCTAAATTATGGTTAATGTCAATGTTCAAGGAGGCAAATGGAAGGTCATTGCATGCGTGATGGAGTCATCGATCCTTTGGCTTTGAGGAGAATATAATCAGCAACGAAATTTCCTGGAAATATTCAAAAACTTTTCTCGCCTAAGAACTGATGTTATCTTTCGCCAAGACGGATCACAATGTTCAAAATGGTTCGAATGATAAGTTTTGCGATTAGCGCGCGAGAAGATTTGACCTCGATGTGATGGCCCTCTAAAGCGGCCGTAGTGTGTGACCCTTTTTCCTTTTCTGTAAAGGCGTGATAATTTTCGACCAAGGAAATTGACAGAGAAGTTGGAGATATTTTACGAAATATGAATGATTTAAGAAGCAAGCGTAAATTAGAATGCAGAAAAGTGGCTGTTGAATAACACTGATTTGGAAAGAAAGGTTTAGAAAATTTTCCTTTATGCAAACCGCCATTAGCATTAGAATATACATTTAAATATTTTGATTCCTTTTTTCTCTTGTATAGAATTTCAGTCGCATATCTTTATATGTCCATTACAAATGACCTCTTTTCCGTTTGAAATGTGACACGTTTTTCATAACAGAACCTTTATTGAGAACAGATAATGCGCATTGTTTCTTTCGAAAGAAACTCTGCTCGGGAGCGATTAAGATTCCACGAAATGAGTCGCCACCTGAAGGGAGAGGAGATATAAAGAAGGAAAATAAGAGTGGGAGGAGAGAGAGAGAGGGAGGGAGGGAGGGGGGGGGGGAATGGAGGAGGCGGTTAAATAAGAGGGAAATGTGATTTGTCATATAGAGCATATTTATTTCGCAGAAAAACTTTCCTGATAGGATTATCGTGACGGCTTCGATCGAGGGCAGTACCAGCAATTTTCACCTGAATATGGGTTTGAGAGAGGGAGAAAATTTGGTCGTAAGCAGAGAATTCTTATTTACAGATTTCACATTCAATAAAGGAGAATCGCTCAATGAGTAAACGGTATATCGTATAAATGGGATCCATATTTAAGATCAAATTGTCCAAAACGGAAAAAATCGCTCCGTTAAAAATCTATGGAAACCCATTAAACCACCGAGTATGGTTCAATAACGTACGTGTATATGAGTAGAGACCGGGGAAAATCATAGTATTTAAGGAACGCGGAAGCGTAAGAATGGGTTTTAGCCTTTTGGAGAGTTTCCTCTTCGAGGACGGAGTTGACCCGATGACCGGCAGAGCTGCTTTGCAGTTGAAGGATTACGCCATTGAAAGTTATGAACTGTCATTGAAAATGTTATAAAATAGGAGATGAAAGATTTCTCCTTCGTATGCGTCGACAGTAATTCATAGCTCAGTAATTGTTTCAGATTAAGCAGATGCTTAATTTGTGGTGTCACCGACTGAATGCTTACATCCAAGAATCATTCTTCAAATTATCCCGCTAAAATTTCTATGCTTAGGAGAGGCTTTTACATAGTGTTTCGTATTGGCAGAGGACGAAGAGTTTTAATTTTAATCGATTTGGTACAATGATACGGTCATTATGCACCTGTCAGCAAATTCCACTGGTTTACTTGCAGCGATGAAGCAGTTTAATCTCTTCCTAAAATACGCGAAATCAATATAGCCGCAGTGGTGAAGTTAAAATTGTCCCTGCTCACTCAAAGGTCACCCGCATAAGATATCGTTGTTACAATATTTGACCCGTGGAGTTCTTATCTCACTTTTACTCAATTAATTACCTTCAAAATATGAGAATAAAGGAATAAACCAATTTCCCATTTTACGCGACCAAACTTAAAATATTGTTTATATTTGTGAAACCCAAACTGTAGGTTGTTTTAAGGAGGGTTGCTATATTCTTTCAGAGGGTCTTTAACTTTGACATTTGTGTTTAGAAATACAACGAATAAAATTAATTTTGCGCAAATAAAAAAAAATATAATATTTATAAAATTAAGGTTGTGTTTTATAATTATTTGGTGTTAGACAGGATTAAGGTCGGCTGCATTAAGACAGAGACTCGGATGACTGCTGTTATATTTGTATATTTTTTATAAAAAGAATGCATTTTAACTTTATGCTTTTCCCTGTCACACCCGACAATGAAAAGTTCTTCATATTGTTCTTAATTTTTTTTATGCTGGTAAAAAATTTCCACTTCGGGAGATGTGACAAAATAATATCAATAACGGAATTGTTGCTTAAATAACCAAATGTAGAATATTTCCCAGACTATTCTTCGTTAAAAATCATCAAAGTCATCATTATTTTAATTCATATCCCGAATCAAAATTTATTTTTCCAGATAACAGTTAAAATTTCAACGATAAAAAACAAAAATTCACTTAACACATGCAAGTTGTTAATTCGTGGTAAAATTTAATTTTAACCTAAATAGTTTTTAAAAACGATTTTTTCTTCCTTAGTAATACCTTGATGGAATGAATGATCCGAAGATCCTTATGCGACAGGCATTAGCTGTGATGATGCGAAATGTGGAAACAATTGAAAAAGTCTGCTGGTACCGGTAATGGAACCATGGTTTTCCAGTTGCCGGGCGAATATTCCGTAGCAGACAAATTCCCTCTTTCAGAAAGGGAATATTTTCTCAGATTGGGACCTGGCTATCCATGCTATTATCAACCACCTTCAAAGAGGTACATACATCGAAGTAAACTCCTACCCTCTCAAATGTTGAGAATGCCTATGCTAGAAATTGATGGAATGAATGACCCAAAGATCCTTATGCGACACGTAAAAGGATGGGCGCATGTCTTGCCATAAAAAGAGCCAGCAAATTCTGTCATGCGCTTCCTGGTATTTTTCCGATTCATACAGCACGATCGTGTATAAGGTAAATCGACACGAGGTTACCATCAAATTCCAAACGACTGTTGTCATTCACAAAGTCTAATACAGTGCGCGCCCTCGATATAGCGCGGGTATCGGGGAAAAAAGTTACCCGCGTTATATCTAGATAACTCAACTTAGAAATTAGTTTTACTTGCATACACCAATATTAATGTAAAACAACGGAAGGAAAGAGAGGAAAAAAATAAATATACCACTTTTTCCGTGGCGGATATACGTCATCGCGGTTATCACATATTTCTAGAACTTTTATATCTCTATCCACGTGATGGAATAACGTGAGCGTTTGTCTAATCGTGCGCAAGCATCCAGATGGAGGACGTCTTCTTCGCGTCTGATGCAGCATAATCACGAACGTTGTTACTGGGATATGAAACTTTCTCTAGAGCCTCTTATTTAAAAGTTTCCATCGAGAGCATCATCACACCATTCTTCCACCACTTTTTGCTGTCAATATTCTCTCTTGAATAACGCTAAATTTGTTGATAATCAATTAATTTTCACATGATAAATGGTAAATACTGTGATAATAACAGATTTTAAATGAGAAATGCAGATAAATACAGAAAAATCTAAGGTCATGCGATTGTAGGGTAAATATGAAAATCTGAACATAAGCATAGGTGGAAAGCCTTTAGAACTCTTTTCATACTATGTTTAAAAACCTTGGGAGTATAACAACAAAAAAGATGCACAATAATTCAAAATCGTTTACGAATGGACCATATTTTTTTTATTTAGCGTTCCGTATTTATTTATTTATACATAATCTCACATATAGCATATTTGCCACTTTAAAGTGAAATGTTAACAGAAGAAACATACAAAAAATTAACTTAGAAAAGAAATAAATAACAATAATTACATAATAGTTGGAACCATAGAACAAACTGGCTTCATGTCGGTGAAATGTGTGTGATTCCTTGTTTAATGAATGATTTTCATGACAAAGAAAAAGGATCAATATTTATGGATAGTGAATTCAAAAGAGGAGGAAGACGAAAGAAAAGAGAACGTTTAGATAGAGAAATCCTTGGGGTAAGCATATTAAACAAGAAAGAAGAACGAGTAGTTTTAGTAGGAATTCGGAAATTTAAATGTAATAGTAATTCAGAACAGTCTGTACCGGAATTTAAAATATTATAAATAAATGAAAGATCATATATAGTTCGAGTATCGGAAAGATTATCTAGAAGGAGAGTAGATAAAACAGCTGCATTAGAGGCATAGTGAAGAGAAGTCACACGATATTTCACAATTCTAATAAAGAAATTTAAGACTCTGTCAAGGGAGGAGAGATTAGAAACAGTGGACATAGTCCATATCGGAGAGCAATATGTTATAACAGGCAAAACAATGGTGGAAAAATACATTCTGAGCGCTAAAGGATCCCTAATATCTGTAAAACGGTACAAAATGCCTAAGAGAGACATAGCTTTATTTTTGATTGCTTTAATATGTTCAGAAAAAGTTAGTTTGCTATCAGTAATTACACTTAGATCTTTCTGCTGTAAGACTCTAGTCATTAACTCCGAATTAATACAGTAGTTAAATTTTATAGGGTTTCTACGAATTGTGACAGACATAACATTGCATTTCTTTAAATTCAATCTTAGCTTCCAAACATCACACCAGTTTGATATCAAATTTATAGAGTCTTGGAAAGACATACAGTCGGCCATTGCATTTACCTGTTTAAAATTTTTGCAGTCATCTGCATAAAGAAGGGTCTGAACCTCCGAAGCATACAGGGAGGCAGTCAGGTCATCAACGTACAAATTAAACAAGTAGGGGCCAAGGACACTGCCCTGTGGGATACCGGAGGTGATGGGTGATGGAGTACCAGATAGTACAACCCTCTGTGTACGATTTTCCAAAAAGCTACTTAGGAGATTTAGGAAATTCCCATGAATATTAAATCGGTGGTTAAGTTTGTGATTTAAAAGGTTATGATTTATGGAGTCAAACGCCTTAGAGAAATCTAGGAAGACAGTGTCTAACTGAGATTTATTTGCTATGGCATTAATAGCATATTGCTGAAAAACTGCTAAGTTAGTCAAGCAGGATCGGGCTGGAGCAAACCCGTGTCGCTTAGTGGAGAGATAGGGGGACGTAGAATAATAAAGGCAGTTTAGAATGATTCTTTCACAGATGGAAGAAAACATTGAAAGTAACGAAATGGGACGATAATTAGCTACATCATGTTTTGAGCCAGATTTATGAATAGGAGTAACTTTTGCAGATTTCCATTGCGAGGGAAAAGTACTAATCGAAAAACAGCGGTTAAAAATAATGCATAGTGAAATATAGATAGAGAAGAAGCACTATTACGAAGAAATAAAGGGCAAATGCCATCTGGGCCAGGGGTACGATACGGAGAAATTTTAGAAATGAATTGAAAGACTTCCTGAGGGGTTGTTTGAAGTTGACATAGAGAAAAATTACATACAGGTGAGAGAGAAATATTATTATGTTCAGAGAGGAGTTAATAGGGGGTGCGAAGCAGTTGGAAAGGAATTTATTAAATAGAGCAGACCTGTGAGAACCAAAAGCATTAGTATTATCATAATAAATTTCATCAGGGATCCTGGAGTGATTGCGACCACCGTTTACGAAACACCAAAATTTTTTAGGGTTGGAAGAGATAGAATCAAGCATATTTTTCCTATACTCAGCATAGTCGCGACGAATTAAAAGTTTGGAATACCTACTTAGGTCAGAAGAAGATTTGCGGGTTTCTTCACTTGGGAATGCTTTCCGTAAATATCACGTATTGAAGGTAATTTTAAAAAAAATTCCTTGCTAATAAAAGCATCTTGAAATAGTTCACACCTTTTGCCTTATAAAATCTTCTTTTTCGAGAATGAAAATTCGATTCCGTTTTATCAAACGCGGCGTGTCTACGCTCTACGTTCCTCCATCTGAAATATTTCGAGGGTTTTGCCGCAGTCTCTAAGACTGATTCTATGCAGTAAATTTCTCAATGCACGCGTTTTCCATGAAAAGTTACAGGTCGTAACAATTATTTTTCTCCTCTGGAGAGGGTGCTGGCGTCGCGGAGATCCTTCCTCTGCGCGCGATCTCTCTCTCTACCCCTCCTTCTTTCCCTCCCCCTTTAATGTCGCTGCGGGCGTGCGTGAGGAAACGCGGGAGGACACGCCCTTTGTTCGTGACTGCCGTGACCCGATCGCCTCGCCCGCCAAAAGGGGTAAGAATTCTCCCTCTCCCCGATTCCCAATCTTTGAAATCTCCCTTTCCGCATTTCGCTCTTATCTGTCGCCAGGTGGGACTTAATAGCATCGAACGTTTAACGATCCTCCGAAGATAACGTCGGCGGACGCATTTCCGTGATTTAGATTTTCTAATCTAAGATCCTTTATTTCATTTTAGTTCAGGGGAACAAATTAATTGCGCCTAAAATTGTGAATATCACTTGACCACCTGTCTGAATTAGACTTCAAAGTGGCTTCTATTTTATTTTGTGTGTGTGTGTGTGTGTATATATATATATATACACACACATACCCGACTCATTCGAAACCATTTTACAGCGCCTCTCTTCCCACCCCACGCTCTCCTTCACCTACCACTCCTCCCCCACCAGCATCACCTTCTTGGATGTCGACCTCTCCATCCGAGAAAACCAAATACACATCAAAGTACATTAAAAACCTTTCAACCGCCTTCAATATCTCCACTTCCACAGCTGCCACCCTCTGCACACTAAAACTTCAATCCCCTACGCCCTAGCTCGCCGAGGACGGAGAATCTGCTAGGACAGAGACTCACTTTCCGAGTACTGCTCTCTCCTCGAAAATGCATTCCTCATTGGCGGATATCCGCCGGACCTGATTCGGGACCAAATCCGACGGACTGTCGCAACCAGCACCCCTAACCTACACTGTAACCGCCCAGCAACACCCGACTCTACCCCCCAACTCACCCTAATCACCCGGCATCCACGATACCCTAAAAAGCATCCTAAAGGCAGCCCACCCAATCCTCACTTCCTCCCCCAACCAGGTCTCCTTCCCCACACTCCAATCCTCTCCTTCCGCAGACCTCACAACCTTGCCAACACCTTGTGGAGAAAAGAACCCCCAACACCCACTCTTCTGCACCCTGCAGGGTCCCACCCCTGCCGCAGACCACGATGCCTAACATGCCCTATAAACCCACCCTCCAACTCATTCTCGAACTCCACCACCAACATCACCTACCCCATAACATCCCCTACCAACTGTACCACCCGCAACGTCATCTACCTACTAACCTGCAGCCAATGCCCCGCCTTTTACGTCGGACTCACCAGCAATTACCTCAACATTCGAATGAATGGCCATCGCGATAACGACAGTCTTAAACGACAGCTACCCGTGGCCGTTCATGTAAACAATTACAATCTCAGTTTCAATGTTTGTTTCACGGTGAGGGCCATCCGCGCCCTCCCGGACGACGCTTCCGCCCCCCAACTCCGTCAATGGGAACTGGCCCATATCCAAATCTTAAACTCTTTCTTCCACCCCGGCCTCAATATCCGTTAATATTTCCTTCTTTCCACCCTCTCCTTCCCCTCTCCCCCCTCCCCCTTCTGCATCCTCCAATCCCCAAACTCTCCACGCTCCCTTCCCTTCCACCCCCACACCTTCACCCCAGTGTCACTGCCAAATCAGTTGTGTCTCTCATGTGCTGACGAAGGGATCATCCCGAAGGCTCTAAACTCAGCAAATGTGTCCCTCCGACAACCATTTCCTCTTCCGTAGTGTATATATATATTGTAACATGCGCTTCCTAGCGCGTACCAATCGCACGAGTATTGAATCAGCCAAGGACGCGTCGGCCGATGTCCTCTTTCCCCGGGTTATGCAACCTTTGACCATCGGTGAAAGTTACCTTTCCCCACTTACGGCGTCGACCGCGGCGGAACAGGAAGCAGCGCGAGCTTCGGCTGATCTACATCTACATCTACATGATACCCTGCAAATCACCAGACTGGTGGGTGGCAGGGGGTGCAGCACACCAAAACCTACCTAATAACGTCCCTCGTGGGAATCACTCTCCTGTTATGATCCCGTATGGTCCTTGGGAAAAACGAGCTCTGGTATCGCTCGGTCCTACAGTCGATCTCTCGTATTTTATTCTCGTGATCGTGCCTGCTCATGTACGTAGGTGCCTCTAATATTCCTGAGACCTCCTCTAAGAGAAATTCCGATCTAAATTTCTGAAGAAGTCTTAACCTAGCGCTAATTCTGCGATTCTCTAGTGATATCCAATTCAACTCCTTCAAGAGTGATGTGACGCGTAATTTTTGCTCATGTTTTTGCTTTACGAATCTGGCTGCTCTGCGTTGGATTCTTTCTAACTCAAGTATTTGTCCCTTTTCGTACGGATCCCATATGCTGGAAGCGTATTCGACCTGAGATCTGACCAATGATAAATAACACGTTTCTCGTACCTGTTCTGTGCTACTTCTTACTATTCTGCCTACGAAGCCCAATTTCTTATTAGCTGCGCCTACGATCCTTCGAATATGCATATTCCATGATAGATCACGACAAATGGTGACTCCTAAATATTTAACGTACTCAGCAGATTGGATATTCAATCTATCAATTCTGTACTCCGAGTCTAATTCATTGTTCTTACTCTTCCAGAAACTTAATAGGGAACATTTGCTGTAATTAACTTCGATTTCCCAATCTTGACACCATGCTGAAATGTCGTTTAAATCTTTCTGGAGCGATTTTTGGTCATCCTGACTCGTTATCTACTTTTATAAAAAGGTGTCATCTGCGAAAAGTCTTATTTTGCAGCAAACTACCCAGCAGATATCGTTTATATATATCAGGAATAGTAGTGGGCCTATGACACTTCTCTGTGGAACACCTGATGCGACTTTTACCGGGTATGAAGATTACCCATCAATAACTACTAACTGTTTTCTGTCTGAGAGGAAGTCTTTTATCCAACTCACGATATGAGGGTTTATGCCGTACTTTCCTAGTTTTCCTATTAATTTATTATGGGGTACTTTGTCAAACGCTTTTTTAAAATCAATGAAAATGGCATCAACCTGAGAGTTTTTTTCTCCGCATTGTAACAAAACGTTTACGAACAGGGCGAGCTGCGTTTCGCATGACCTACCTTTCCGAAACCCATGCTGGTTTTTGCTTAGTGAAGAACGACCATCTAAATAACGCAAAACAGAGCTAACGATTATATGTTCTAGAATCTTACACGAAAATGACGTCAAAGAAATCGGTCTATAATTTTCGGGGTTCTCTTTATCACCGCCTTTGTGAATGGGCGTTACGTAAGCTAGCTTCCAGTCTTTTGGAACGATACCATGTGCAACGGATTTTTCGAATATTATTTTCAAGTAAGGTGCGATTACCGAGGCTAGCTCTTTCAACACACGCGCGGGTATGCCCTCCGGCCCGGGAGACTTATTTTGCTTAATCGACTCTAGCTGGTGCGCGATACCTGTTTCAGAGAATATCAAATCTTCCATCGAATTTCCGTCATCATTCGAAGCTGTTTCCTCAAATTCGTTGCTCACCGAAGTAAACGCTTTCTGAAAGTGTTCATTTAACAAGTTCGCTTTTTCCGCGCTATCATGTACTACATCACCTGCCTCCGTTCTCAATGACGCTATGGTGGGGCCTCTACCATGAATCTCTCTAACGTACGACCAAAATGCTTTCGGATTTTCTTTCAAATTACTATGCAGAACTTTCTTTTTGTAATCATTAAATGCTTCTCGCATTGTTACTCTAGATCTTGACCGCGCCTCACTATATTGATGCCGTATCGTTGACCTCTGTTCCTCTGTGACTTTTGAAGAATTATTATTTAAGCGAGCGTGAAGTTTTCTTTGCCGTCTAAGAGCGCATCTAACTTTCTGGTTGTACCATCTTGGTTCCGCACCATCACGTTTAATTTTATGTGGAATAAAATTATCCGTACCCTCTCGCATCATATCCCTGAACACGCACCATAATTCCTCTGTACTAGCGTCGATAGATAGCCCGCAGAAATTAGGGAATTGTGTCTGTAAAAAAGACCTAAATTTCGAGAAATCGCCTTTGGCGTACATATATACGCGTCTTCTAGCCTTAACCTGTTTCTCCACTTTTAGCTTAAATTCTACGTACACAGCATTATGATCGCTTATTCCTTCCTCTATGGAAGGCTTGTTCATACGTCGGGGTAGTTCGTTACGTGTAAATCTAATATATTGTTTGATCTCGTGAGACATCTTACTAGCTGACACAACGAGTGTTTAACGAAGGTTTCTATAAGTGCTTCGCATGATTCACGCTCTCTACCGCCGGGATCAAAGTAATTATGATTCCAGTCTACTGAAGGTAAGTTGAAGTCTCCTCCTATTATAATGGCCTTCTCTTTATTTTTCGATATTAGCGTTGCTACTTGTTTCTCGAGATTATGAATAATTTCTAAACTTGCATTGGGAGGCCTATAAAATGCGCATATATTTGCTATAGTGTAATCGCTTCCTCTAACTCCACACCAAACACTTTCTATTTCGGCGTCATTAATCGGTAGTGGAAATCTTTCGTATGCCTTGCTGACTGCTATAAATACTCCACCTCCCGTCCGGATACCACGATCCTTTCTAAAAATTCTATAGTCTTGAGGGAATACCTCCTGACTTGCAATCTCCTCAGTGAGCCAACTCTCTGTACCGATCACGACATCGGCTTCTAGACTACGAATAATATGCTCAAAATCGGCAATTTTCTTACGGATGCTGCGGCAGTTCAATACGACGACATTTAATTTCTCACTATCCCTTCTCAGATAAACCTCAGCCTTGCTATTCGTAATCGTTTTAGGAATACATGCGTTCTTCATACTATTATTCCGCCAATTGGTTGATATAGAATTTTCTTTCTGATCGCGTTATATTTCACCATTTTTATCGAAATTCCAAACTTAACACTAATGACATCACGGATGTCAGCGCCTTCATCGCTCGGTTACTCTAATTTATTTGTGGTATATGCCGGATTTCTCGTAATATTGTTCTCTGTTACCCTCTCAATTACACCCATTCCCCTAAGACGCCTACGCCCCACCCTGCTCTCTAGCCTAAAAAACCCCTACTATGCTCAAGGATCCTACGTGCTACACCCTGGGATGCCTCCGGCGTGTAATGAACCCCGGATAGGAGGAGGCGGCGGCTAGGGGTGTGCATGTGGAGGTGAAGGCGTGAAGACGCGACAAGAGTGGAGACGAGAGACCGGAGGGGACAGCAACGGACTTCCACGGACGCCTCCTCGCGCTGAATACCACGAGATTTCATTCTAACTTCTCCACGAACTCGTTACCGTTTCCTTAGAGTACATGTGATTTATATTTACGATTCCTGTGAACTTCCCTATTTTGTAACTCGGTCCACGACGCATGCCGTTGAAGGAGTGACGACGGCCCTGCAAGTGCAACTCTATGTGTTAAGTATTCTGTGATACTTTGTTCTGATGTATCCATGAACTCATCTTTTGTGACTTTATGTTAATGACTTTTGTGAACATTCCTGATCTGTAATGCGAGTGTCACCTGCATCATAAGGTGAAGGTCGCCTAATTAAATTTGACATTACGGCATTTAATTGTGGACTCTTTCACTAGCTCTCTCGTGGGGGGAACAGATATTGTCGGTGCGATCCCTCTGAACAACGGTTTATATAGTGGCTCTATCCCGGACCTAGTCACGCATCGCTCTACGGTCAAGGCGACCGGCGAATGTTACAATATATATATATATATATAGATATATACCTATATACAGTAAAACTCGTTTAATACGTATTTGAGTGGACCGACTCATTGCTTCGTTATATACGAGAAACATGATTTTTGGCCTATACATCCATATAACACGTATACACATACAGTAAATTTTTGCTATCCGACTATTTAGAACCAGCCACCCTTAGATACAAGCAATTGCACAAATACAATTCATTTTGTATTTCTTTTTCTTTTTATGAATTTTTGTGTGAATTGTATGTGTGTAATAACACAACTTCCACTTTAAAATTTCTTAAAATATAATATGTATATATAGGTATTACATATTTACTCCGTATACTTCTGGGGCTACCGAGTAAGCATGGCGTTTTTCGTCACGTAATTTGCATTGCCTAGATGTTTTGGTGTACTTCTACAATTTCCAGTTTTATCGATTTTTATTATTTAAAAAATTACCCATCCATTGAATATGGCATCAAAATAAATACCTAAAAACAAGGAACAGGAGAGAAAAGGTTGTTTTAACGCTAACACAAAAGCTGGAGCTGATCAAACGAATTGAAAAAGGAGAAAATAGAGCAACCATAGCAAAAGAATTCAACATCGGATCTTCAACGTTCTACGATATCAAGGCTCATAAGGCTAAATTAACCCCTCAAGCGCGGAGGACATTTAACTATAATACGTCACGCAGGTCGGAAGAGATTTAGGGAAATTCGCAGTTTTTGCGCGAAACCATATAAAAATTCGTAACTTATTAGATATTTATGGAATTTGACTGAAATTTTTTGAGGTTTTACGTAAAACTATGCATATTTACCTATGTTTTTCACACCATCTTAGTTATTATTATTCGCGTGAAATACGCCTATGAATTCTTTCACTCAATCACGGAAGCCATTTACTCAGTTTTTCTTTATTCAAAGTTTACGGAGTACTTCACATCTACTGTTTTATCTTGGATTTCAACTTCTTCCCCATAAGTTTTTCAGAAAAAAAACCTTCAAATAAGGATTCTTACCCCTCAGCGCCGTCCTGTGTACTGGGTACGCCGCGGAGATTGCTAGCTTTCTTTATTTTTTTGACACAGTAAATTTTCTTAAATATGGGTAACCTTCATAATTTTAAAATAGGAACCTTTGGCCTACCTATTCAAAACTATTGCCATGGTCTTGTTTACATTAGCTGAGACAAGGGGCGAATGAAACACAGTATCCTTCCCCGTGTATACAAGAAATGACCATAAGTAGCCAGTCAAATCACAGAGCTCGAAGGTCTTGATTCCGAACTTGGAGATGTCTGATAGCAGACAAATGGGGCCTATATCCTCTTCTTACACCTCACAGTTGCTTTCGTGCAAAGATTTCGTTGAATAGGAGCTGTTTTAGAAGCCAAAATTCCCCAATTCTCCTATCTACGTGAAAATTTAATCACAAAACTTAACGTATAATAAAAGTAAAAAGAAGGAGAGTAAAAATTACAGAATTAAGCCCAATAGGAAGCCCAAAGGTTCCTCTTTTAAAATATATAAAGGTTATCCATATCTAAGAAAATTTACTGTGTCAAAAAAATAAAGAAAGCTATCGACCTCCGCGACGTTCCCAGTACGCATGACGACCGCATGTGGAGTTTCCGTCCGGCGTTCCCAGTACGCATGACGACGCTGACGGGTTAATGAAATTTATGTCATCTTCTGAGACGAGTAAATCAATTAATAAACATCATACGCTTCATAAGCCAAAAATGGAGGAACTGCGTAAAATATTATATGACTGGTTTTCACAGAAATGTTCAGAAGAATTAAATAATTTCGTCCTTTTCTAATAGAGTAAACAAAGATAAATAAGAAAGATATAATCCAATAAATTCAATTTTGGGAACAGGTTCACTGCGGTAAACCCCAAACTTCCCGGACGCCCTAAACTTTTCAATAGTCTTTTGTTTTGCATGTAAGCGTTGCAACGTATGAAATAAGAATGGGTAAATAGTATCTATATCTAACTAGGTGTGGAAGAATTAAAATGGAAAATGCAAGCCACATGCATAGTTATGTTTGGGGAGTACGATAGTGAACCTAAGTCTAATTTTGTTAGGTCATTGCTAAATTTGCGATGTCAAAATCGAAAAACGCTTCCCTAACCGGCTATTTCTCCTAATCGGCCTTCCACAATCCCTAAGATAGCCGGATAACACAGATTTTACTGTATTTGCAGTTAGTCGACTTCACTGCCGTACTTACACATGCAAAGAGATGCTTATCAACTTCGCGGCATGTAAAATGTTCGACTGCTATTACATACGATTTTTTAAATGGTCAATAATATTATTATTATGCCCTCGGTAATTTTCGTTATATGCACTTAAATAAAGGCTTCAAGATAGAAAATAAGATTAAAACTTGCTCGAAATGACCGAAGATATGAATTTAATGCAAATAAATCGAACGCAGTATTCATGTTATTTATATTACTTTCTCATACGAAGTATCGAGAAAGTATTGTTATCGCGAAAAAATTCGACCTCGACATTTTTACGGAAATATATGTTTTAGGTGTCGCTGAATCCGAAAAATTGGTTTTTTCAATACCGTCTGTCTGTCTGTTTCTGGATCTGGAGCCTAAACGGTAGAGCGAAAATGAATGAAATCTGGTACTTAGGAATTTTATCATACTGAGCAGGATATACATGGAAATGTTTGACATTGCTCAATAATTGAGGGTAGTTTATTCTACGCATTTTTAACAACAATTCGGTTTTCTCAAAAGCGGCTGTAACGATTTTGATCAAATTTCGTACAGTTACTTGAGTTTACGTCTTCAATAATACTGCATAGTACATATTTCTCAATAAGTCAATATAAGGCTAGTTTATTGTGGGCAACTTTAACAATAATTTGATTTTCTCAATAACAGCTAAAACGATTATGATCAAATTTTTTAGTTACTTGAGTATACGTCTGAAATATTACTACCTATTTCATTTTCCTCAATGTATGAGTATAAGGCTAGTTTGTTCTTGGGCAACTTTAACAAAAATTGGATTTTCTAAAAGCCGGCTTATACGATTTTCATTTTATAAAGATAACTAAACGACGCATTAGTACCCATATATGAGAAAGTTTGTACAATGTATGTCGTACCGATTTTTTTAATCTATACTACTAAAATCCTATTTCTGGTTCTCTCTCTCTCTCTCTTTAACGCTCTATACCTCAGCCATTTTTAATCTCCGGGAATTTCAGCCCTCTAACAATCGGTTTATTTTTTATCGAGTTATTCAACAAATTTAATTTGTTATTAAAAGACATATATACATATAATTATAAAATATATTAATTAAACTCATATTCAAAACATATTCCCGTTAAACTAATCTAAATCTATTAGGTACATGGTAGGAGCGATGAAACAGCGAAAAAAGGGGGGAGGGGGGGTTGGCGAGGGTGAGCGAGCAGGGGGCCTGCCCCCTAGTGTATATATATGTGTGTGTATAAATGCCTATGGAAAAGAAAAGGTAAATGTGTATACCAACGGCAATTAGGTGTTGAGTGAAGTAAGCCCACTGGACACTTATCAACAGGAGAACCACAGGGGTGATCATATACCAACCAGTTTACCTTTTCCTAAGAATTTGTAGAGGTATGCATGATATTACAGTGTCTAATTCCTCAGACGTCTCGCTTCTTTTCCACCTAATTATTTGGCTTGAATTTAATAAATATTTTAAAAGGAAAATACATTGTCATTAACTGATTTATACCAATAAGTAAAGGAGTAATACGTTTACTTGAGAAAATTGGGTATTTCGCGTGTTTTGATTATAACGTCGTCATATGTTTACATCGTTGGTTCAAATAGATGGTATTGTATTAAATTGTGTTAATTCTCATTAAAAGCTTTGAATCAATGCTATTATAATATATTTCTCATTGAAAATTATTGAACCAATAGACTATGTCGTTGATATTTGTAATTGTTAACAATTAAACAAATTTATTTGGTACGAATTTGAATTGTGTGTCAAAATTTTTTCTAATGGTTGGAATATCGGGCTTTTTCTTAGGTTTTACCAAATGATCCATCACTACGCCAAATGTAAGATATTTAACCCTCATAGAAGTGTCATACGTTGTTCGCCATCCTTCTTTCCTAAGAAGATGCTGTTTATAACATGTATACACATATAAAGCTAAATCAATGAAAAGTTATTGTTCAGCAATCAATTTAACTGACGCTACTGGACAGGTATGTCACAGAGAATTTAATGTTATGTTTAGAAACAAGAATTGAGAATTAACTGTATTACATAATTAGCATTGAAAAGGAAATATACGTAGCAGTCGCGGTTCGGGCAATTCTCTATGAGCCTTGGGTTACTCTCACCTTGCTTCATTAGGACGTTATTCATTCGTGGAGAGTAAATTTTGAGAAGATATTAATATTATATAGCGGGATTATATTTTTTTGAACATCCGAATTTCCTTGGTATTTGCTTTAATTCGTTATTCCAGGTAGTAGCGGACGTAGAAACACTATCCATCTTAGTATTCTGAAATAATATTATATTTAATGTACGAATGCCGTTTAATGAGATAACATTTGAGTGATTTTATTTTTCATTTCGACATTTGTGAAAAAACATTCGCTGAACTGAATCTCATTTCAGAGAAACGAAGTCGGAAGTTGTGACACTGCCTACGACTCTCAGCGCGAGACGGTTTTCTGTATAGGTACTTGAAGGATGAGGAATGACCCCTGAGGCACTTTGTATCTCTTCCTCCTCTTCGGTCTCGTGGGCCCTCGCTCGGTGCGAGTTAAAAGGAGGGAAATTTGATGGAATTGAAAGCAGAGTGAGATTGCGAGAAAAGGAAAGAAGGCGATGCCGGAGGAGATAAACTTTGCAAATTGGACTAGTTCAAGACCGAAAAATTTTAATTTGACTGAAACAAAGGAAAATATAATTAAGAGAAAATTAAGGAAAACAAGGAATCAGTCTGGAGCAGGGGTGGGGAACCGGCGGCCTTCCGCATGCATCTTCAAATTCATATATGTTTTCAGTAGGAAAGTTAAAGAAAGAACAGTAAAGGAATATATTATTTTAAATAAATTGAAAACTCGCAGAACCTTAGTTTTTTAGGAATACGTTAATACTCAGAGCTGAAAATTGAAAAAAATGCTTTAGTGGACTACTTACAAAAGCGATAGAAAACACTATTTAAGTGCCAGCGCCCTCTCACTCGAAGGGATCATCAGTTGCTATGGTTTGAGGAAGTCGGAATGTGTTTTCATTTATAATAATTTAATAATTTTTTACTGTGCCTAATTGCATGCATGTGAAATTAATCTAGGTCACGAATAAAAATATATGTCTCCGTGCGTCTATGAAAGTCTTAATTCAAAAAGTACGATTTGTATAGATTTCAAATTAATTTAAATGCATTTTTTGTCTCGTATACCAGTAAAAATTAACAAAATGCTGTTTGTATTCTTAGTTATTTTAATTTCGTTTTATTTTTTTAAACATTCAACTAACACAGATAGAAATTGAAATATTAGTGGTATACCCGGACAACAAAATTTCGATTAGGTAATTGTGAGGAATTCAATAAAAAAATAGCTGAAAAACTGCCATGCCGAAGTCTGTGTCCTTCAATTTACTCTGATTTTGTGTATACATGTAGATATGTTGCTTGAGCGATATGGTCATGGCTTAGTGCGGATTACACCTTGTGCGACAATGTGGTGCGTCCACAAAGGAGGACAATGTTTTAATAGGAGTACATACATATTCTTTCAGTACAGAATCTTAGGTTTACTTTCAACCTGAGGCTGAGGATATATATTACTCCTCCTGCAACGTCTCGCAGTCATTTTAGTAAACTATGAGGGAATCGTTGTTTTATACATTTTTCCCGCTATTCATGTGAATATCAACTTTTTCTGTGAATGAACGTAGATGTTATTGAGAGACTTACGAACAAACCAAAACTGGGGCAGAATTTTAAACGAAAGGTTAGTTTATATTTCTAGTATTTTTAATGGTATGAAATCGCCCAAATATTTCTTCTTCGATAATTACTTAATTGGATGTATTACAATTACAGATTTAAAGGCAATTTAAAACCCTTTTAAGCCTGCAAGGGGAAACAGTATTATATGAGTAAGTCACCAATTAATTAATTAAATTCTTTTAAACTGACTTTCAAAATTATTTGTACAGAACTTTATTTAAGTCTTGTATTTAATTTTATAGAAATTTAATTTGGCGACCCATAAAATGTCAAAAAGTCAAACAAAGAAAAGACCCAGAACTATTAAGGAAGAAAATAGGATGTTTAACGAACAATGGGAGTTGCAGTATTATGTAGTTTCTGTGGAAGACAAAATGATGTGTTTACTTTGTGATGCTATGATTGCAACGGTGAAGAGATATAATGCAAACCAGCATTATGAGACTCACAGGAACCACAAATACACATCATTGGAAGAAGAAGAACGGAAATCCACACTTTTGAAACTGAAATCCCAGAAAAGACAAGAGCAGCATTTTTAAAAAATGGTTACCGGACAAAGTGATCAAGCTACTGAAGCAAAGTTTAAAGTAGCATATATACTTGGGAGGAATTGTAAGCCATATAGTGATGTGGAAATCATAAAAGAGTGCCTTGTAGAAGTTGTAGCATGTCTGGATCCAGATAAGGCTAATAAGTACAGGCAACTACCTCTTTCACGAAGAACAATAACCGAGCGACAACATGAATTGGCTGAGTGTGTTGTTGAACAACTTCAAAAAATCTGCCAAAGTGAAGGTATTTATTTATCCACTAGCGTAATTACCAGTCAATATGACGGGATATATTTAGTTAACCTTAAAATAGTTGCCTCCCTCCCCCTATCTCTCTCCTCCTCCCTCCCACCATTTATCTCTTCCACGCTCTCTCTTCCACTCTCTCCTTCCCTTCTCCCCCTCCCTCCATCTCTCTCCCTCACTCCCTCCCCCTCACTCCCTCGCTCTCTCTCCCTCTCTCTCGTATTAAAAGCATACAAAGCACGCTTACACCCATAAGGATTGATACAACAATAGGATTTTGAGGTCTAACGAAATAATTGTTACCCAAGGCAACATTTCGTTTAAAATGGCAATAATTCTACAAAATATGTGAATTAAACGTATAACATGAGCGATTTCGAATTGTTTGCGGAAAAAGATGAACAGAATAGGATTTTGAGGTCTAACGAAATAATTGCTAGCCAAGGCAACATTTCGTTTAAAATGGCAATATTTCTACAAAATATGTGAATTAAACGTATAACATGAGCGATTTCGAATTGTTTGCGGAAAAAGATGAACAGAATAAGAAACTTTGTAATTTTTTCTTCAAAATGGTTCAGATCCGAAGATCGTACGTTAATTCCTTCAAATTTTAATTTCCAAAACAATAAAAGCCTGCACATCAAAAAATTGATTTTTACATGTTACATTATGGAAAATGGAAATGTCTTCCTTGAAGTCGAACTCAGGACTTATTTGGAGATTTATTTTCGTCATTACCTTAAAATATGTTAATCAAGCATCCTTGCCAAATTTCAATCTTCTACCTATTCAAGAAGTATGTTAAAACGCTCTATATCGGCCATCGTGAAAGCGTGACCAACCAACAGACCTGGGCTTTGTAGTATTAATAGCACTAGATGAGTCCACTGATATTACTGACTCGGCACAAGTGTTAATTTTTATTCGTGCTATAACTGAAGATTTTCATTTTCATGAGCAGTTATTGACATTGACAACGTTAAAGGGGAAAACGCGTGGGATTGACATTTTCACTGTCTTTACAGAGAAATGTATGAAAGCAAAACTGAACTTGTCTAATCTCATAAGTGTTTGCACAGACGGTGCACCTTATACATCTACATCTATCAACATGATACCCTGAAAATCACCAGACTGGTGGGTGGCAGGGGGTGCAGCACACCAAAACCTACCTAATAACGTCCCTCGTGGGAATCACTCTCCTGTTATGATCCCGTATGGTCCTTGGGAAAAACGACCTCTGATATCGCTCGGTCCTACAGTCGATCTCTCGTATTTTATTCTCGTGATCGTGCCTGCCCATGTACGTAGGTGCCTCTAATATTCCTGAGACCTCCTCTAAGAGAAATTCCGATCTAAATTTCTCCAGAAACCTTAACCTAGCGCTAATTCTGCGATTCTCTAGTGATATCCAATTCAACTCCTTCAAGAGTGATGTGACGCGTAATTTTTGCTCATGTTTTTGCTTTACGAATCTGGCTGCTCTGCGTTGGATTCTTTCTAACTCAAGTATCTGTTCCTTTTCGTACGGATCCCATATGCTGGAAGCGTAATCGACCTGAGATCTGACCAATGATAAATAACACGTTTCTCGTACCTGTTCTGTGCTACTTCTTACTATTCTGCCTACGAAGCCCAATTTCTTATTAGCTGCGCCTACGATCCTTCGAATATGCATATTCCATGATAGATCACGACAAATGTTGACTCCTAAATATTTAACGTACTCAGCAGATTGGATATTCAATCTATCAATTCTGTACTCCGAGTCTAATTCATTGTTCTTACTCTTCCAGAAACTTAATAGGGAACATTTGCTGTAATTAACTTCGATTTCCCAATCTTGACACCATGCTGAATTGTCGTTTAAATCTTCCTGGAGCGATTTTTGGTCATCCTGACTCGTTATCTACTTTTATAAAAAGGTGTCATCTGCGAAAAGTCTTATTTTGCAGCAAACTACCCAGCAGATATCGTTTATATATATAAGGAATAGTAGTGGGCCTATGACACTTCTCTGTGGAACACCTGATGCGACTTTAACCGGGTATGAAGATTTCCCATCAATAACTACTATCTTTTTTCTGTCTGAGAGGAAGTCTTTTATCCAACTCACGATATGAGGGTTTATGTCGTACTTTCCTAGTTTACCTATTAATTTATTATGGAGTACTTTGTCAAACGCTTTTTTAAAATCAATGAAAATGGCATCAACCTGAGTGTTTTTATCTCCGCATTGTAACAAATCGTTTCGCATGACCTACCTTTCCGAAACCCGTGTTGGTTTTTGCTTAGTGAAGAACGACCATCTAAATAACGCAGAACAGAGATAACGATTATATATTCTAGAATCTTACACGATAATGACGTCAAGAAAATCGGTCAATAATTTTCGGGGTTCTCTTTACCACCGCCTTTGTGGATGGGCGTTACGTAAGCTAGCTTCCAGTCTTTTGGAACGGTACCACTTGTAAAGGATTTTTCGAATATTATTTTCAAGTAAGGTGCGATTACCGAGGCTAGCTCGTTCAACACACGCGCGGGTATGCCCTCCGGCCCGGGAGACTTATTTTGCTTAATCGACTCTAGCTGGTGCGCGATACCTGTTTCAGAGAATATCAAACCTTCCATCGAATTTCCCTCATCATTCGAAGCTGGTTCCTCAAATTCGTTGCTCACTGAAGTAAACGCTTTCTGAAAGTGTTCATTTAACAAGTTCGCTTTTTCCGCGCTATCATGTACTACATCACCTGCCTCCGTTCTCAATGACGCTATGGTGGGGCCTCTACCACGAACCTCTCTAACGTACGATCAAAATGCTTTCGGATTTTCTTTCAAATTATTATGCAGAACTTTCTTTTTTCTCGCATTGTTACTCTAGCTCTTGACCGCGCCTCTCTGTATTGATGCCGTATCATTGACCTCTGTTCCTCTGTGTCTTTTGAAGTATTACTATTTAAGTGAGCGTGAAGTTTTCTTTGCCGTCTAAGAGCGCATCTAACTTTCTGGTTGTACCATCTTGGTTCCGCACCATCACGTTTAAGTTTATGTTTAATAAAATTATCCGTACCCTCTCGCATCATATCCCTGAATACGCACCATTATTCCTCTGTAACAGCGTCAATAGATGCCCCGCAGAAATAAGGGAATTGGGTCTGTAAGAAAGACCTAAATTTCGAGAAATCGCCTTTGGCGTACATATATACGCGTCTTCTAGCCTTAACCTGTTTCTCCACTTTTAGCTTAAATTCTACGTACACAGCATTATGATCGCTTATTCCTTCCTCTATGGAAGGCTTGTTCATACGTCGGGGTAGTTCGTTACGAGTATATCTAATAAATTGTTTGATCTCGTGGGACATCTTACTAGCTGACACAACGAGTGTTTAACGAAGGTTTCTATAAGTGCTTCGCATGAGTCACGCTCTCTACCACCGGGATCAAAGCAATTATGATTCCAGTCTACTGAAGGTAAGTTGAAGTCTCCTCCTATTATAATGGTCCTCACTTTATTTTTCGATATTAGCGTTGCTACTTGTTTCTCGAGATTATGAATAATTTCTAAACTTGCATTGGGAGGCCTATAAAATGCGCATATATTTGCTATAGTGTAATCGCTTCCTCTAACTCCACACCAAACACTTTCTATTTCGGCGTCATTAATCGGTAGTGGAAATCTTTCGTATGCCTTGCTGACTGCTATAAATACTCCACCTCCCGTCCGGATACTACGATCCTTTCTAACAATTCTATAGTCTTAAGGGAATACCTCCTGACTTGCAATCTCCTCAGTGAGCCAACTCTCTGTACCGATCACGACATCGGCTTCTAGACTACGAATAATATGCTTAAAATCGGCAATTTTCTTACGGATGCTGCGGCAGTTCAATACGACGACATTTAATTTCTCACTATCGCTTCTCAGATAAACCTCAGCCTTGCTATTCGTAATCGTTTTAGGAATACATGCGTTCTTCATACTATTATTCCGCCAATTGGTTGATATAGAATTTTCTTTCTGATCGCGTTATATTTCACCATTTTTATCGAAATTCCAAACTTAACACTATTGACATCACGGATGTCAGCGCCTTCATCGCTCGGTAACTCTAATTTATTTGCGGTATTGTCCGGATTTATCGTAATATTGTTTTCTGTTTCCCTCTCAATTACACCCATTCCCCTAAGACGGCTACAGTCTACCCTGCACTCTAGACTAAAAAAACCCTACTATGCTCAAGGATCCTACGCGCTACACCCTGGGATGCCTCCGGCGTGTAATGAACCCCCGAGCCCTTTAGGGGTGCCCCACACAATCCGAGAATCGGACGAAGGTGAACGAAATCCACCCCCATGCCCCTACAGAAGGACCATAGCCTTCGGTTTCGCCCCTTCACCCTACTCCAAACCTCAGAGCCACAGTCAATCCGCGGGACAATGCTCCAGATGGTTAAACGCACATCAACCCCAGACTCCTCTCGGACACGACCGACCTCGGAGTTTAAGTCCCTAAAGGAACTCAAAATCTCCTCGGAGCCGCGCTTCGAGGCGCCATTGGTGCCAACTTGCGCCACCACCCGCAGACTAGAGTAGCCCCTGCCAACGACCTCTTCCCGAACCACCTTCCTCACCTGGGTCACTGTACCTCCTGGTATACACCTGGAAAACACCCGCTCCACCACTCCCTCCCGGCGGGCCCTTGATAGCAAAGGCGCCATCACACGCCGGACATTAGAGCTACCTATCACTGACCACCCTCCCTTCCCAACCCGACTCCTCTTAGGTCGGGTAGGTACGGTCACAGAGTTCGTTGGGCTATCCTCCGACAGCACCGCAAACCTGTTGCTAACAGGGGTCGGTTCACATACCACCTGCTTCCGCAGCACCTCCCCACGACTACCACGTGTAGCCACCCTCCACTCATCTGGATTTATGGAGGGAGTCGTCCCTACCCGTGGAGAGACCGCGCAAGACTCCTCGATCACCCAGCCGGCGTTAGCACTTGGGCGTACCCGAGCCGCCATCCCGGCGCGGAGGGATCTCTGGGAGCGCCTCACGCGTCCCACCCGGACACAAGACTCCTCGCAACCTTCCACCCTAGAGCGGAGCTCCGCAACTAACTTCTCAAGCTCCGCGACCCGGGCTCGCAAGGACTCGCAATCAGCAGCACTCTTGAAGAGAGAAACAGAGGGCCTAAGGGGAGTCATCCTATCTTTTCCAAGTACGGGTTTCTATAAGCTATTATATAACGTATGTAATAGATAGGCTAAAGCTTAATATACGCGGGGAAGTTATTCCTGGAGTGCTCGTGTAAAGGGATCAAGGGTCAAGCGCAGGTAGAAAGTGAAAGTTTCCACTGGCTATGAGGTCCCTGAAAAAGTATTTTCGTTTGCCAAAGTATCCCGAGTTCGAATCCAGGAGACACTTATATTTTCCCACGCGATTTTACACGGGATTTTCGATTTTTCAAAGTGCAAGGTTTTCTTCTTTCATTCATTAAAATACGTAAATATGGTACGATTTTCTTCTTTTTTGCTTTATTCGACGGATAAAGCTCAATACTCCCTTATTGTTGCGATGTTTACGCGTTACACGGTCGAATATTTCAGAAATACGCATTCTTTTTAGAAATTTTTCGGATTTTTCGTACTCATTCCGGGCGTTGCCAAGGAGACTCTCATTGTTGCCTCCGATTCATTTAAGGCCAATTAAACCTTCCAATAGACGAAATAAAAGCGTTATTGTTATCTTACCTTCATTGATAATCTAAATAAACGCTTGCATTGACGTCACCTTTATAGTAGGTCCTGTAAGAAGTTAAAAGCAGTCGTTGATAGACACTTGAAGGAAAGCAACTGTTTGTGAGTTCGTCTATAAGGGTGCAAAGATAATCATTGGAACTAAGGTAAGGTAGAATTAAAAATTTTCCGCTTTCAATATACCGCGATATTAAACTAGCATTGAGTAAATCTGTGACATTGTGATCACGTAATTGCTCTAATATATTGCTGTAAAATCGCACAAAATTTTAAAATGCGAAGGGGTAGACCAGTGAAAAGAGAGCTATTAGCACAGCTACAGTTGCCAGAGAAAGGAAGAGGAGCCAGAGATCAAAGGAAGAGTATTACAGGAAAGAGAGAGAAAGAGATGCGGAAGCTCATAGGATTGCCCATGTAGATGAAGAGCGGAGAGTACATACAAGAAAGACCAAGGAATAGGGAAACACATCAAATGAATAGGAAACAAAGAAGATCTAACCTAGGGCTGAACTATGGTTCTTTTGTATAATAGCCCCGCCACTCTTAAACCCCTCTAAATGCCCCGCCAGGAGTCCATCCGAGATGAACTTCCAAGCATTGATACTTAAATATCACTACTGATTGGCCGGTCTCGACATTTACAAACCCTATAACCGGACATCGGCGAGGGGGTAGTTTGGTTCCGGCGAGGTGAAGGGCGCAGTAGCGCCCGGAGACGACTACCCATTAAAACAAAGCGAGCCGAAGGCTCGCCAATATATCCTTTCAATGTTATATCCTCTTGACTGTTGCGCCGCAAATTGAAATGATATATTGGCGAGCCTTCGGCTCGCTTTGTTTTAACGGGTAGTCGTCTCCGGGCGCTATCGCGCCCTTCGCCTCGCCCTGAACCAAAGTATCCCTCCCCGTTGTCCGGTGACTGGGTTTTTAAATGTCGAGACCGGCCAATCAGTCATGGGTTAGCAAGCTTTAGGGTAAAAATATTACGGGATCCCTTCGAATCTCTCTAGCTATCTATTTAGAGGGCTTTAAGAGTGGCGGGGCTATTGTAGAAAAGAACCCGAACTATTTAGATTATTTGCAAGCGTAGCTGCAACGGGCTGCTAGTATTTTGTTAAGGCACGATTTTAATTTAAAAGAGAGAATAGGTTTGATTGCTGTGAAACAAAGATAGCCAAGGAGGTATTTGATACTTACCCGTGGATTCGTACTCAAGAGTTTTAAAGGACGTTTCTTTATATATATATATATATATATATATATGCGACACAAACGAATCCGATTGCGGTTTTCTCTTTAAATCGCGGCTCTTATGACGTAGGAGTTCGATTAAAACCGAAAGGGAGGAGCAAAGGATGGAATTTGGTAATCGGATTTATCTTTAGGATGAATAAAGAAAATCTCTGATAGCAAAAGCCGGACTGCAAACAGATGTTTGGTCTTTGTCTTATCTGAGGCTATCACTGGTTGCATATTTCAGTTTCTCCGACTTCGAGTTATAATCGTTATTTCAAATTTGGTATTTATATATATCAGGGGCGCATATTCTGGGTGTGCTAGGTGTGCGGTGCACACCCACTGAATATTACGATATATACGTATATGTAATATTATTAAAACTATGGTAACATGAAATGTGGTTGTGTCGAAAAAGTTACGCGCACGAAAATACGTTCACTGGAAGATCTCTAGCGAAGTCGTGATATCGGAAATCGCACGATATACAGTAGACTCCCTCTTATCCGGCTCCCTCTTATCCGGCTCCCTCTTATCCGGCTCTCCGGATTATCCGGCGCCCGTGGTCGGCGATTTTTTTTTGAAGGCCCTTCCTGCTTCCCCCTTCTCCACTCTTAGTCCCCTTTCCTCCTTTGTTTTCACTCTGTGGCGAAGGTTCGAGAACGAGCCGAGGCAGGGATAAAAGGAGCGGACCGGCGAACGACGGGGCAGTTGGTGACGAATGTGTTTCCATGAATTTCCTTCGTGAGGTTCGCTTGTTTTCTGTTTTTTCAAATATGAGCGGAAAAAGAAAACTTAGTGCTTTCGTTAACCCTTCCGTGACTGTGCCTCTAAAAGTTCCGTGAGCGGCTGTGTGGGGTACATTGGGTACCCCAGGGTGGTTTTCCAAAATATTACTTCTTGTTATAAACTTTTGTTCTTTTTTGAATGTTTTTAGTATCTACAGTATATTAGTTGTATTCCGTCATATTTTTGAAAATATTTCCGTTATTTCTGCTATGTAATACTACCAGGTTCTTACTACATTAGCCTGGAAAATGTTGGTGTTAGTATTTATATTTATCTTTCCAAGATATCATAAGTAAATGAACACTTAAATTTAAATTTTACAATCATTATCATTTATTCATACAATGCGTTCATTATTCATAACTGTACAAACATTTAAACTTTTGAAATACATTCGTTAGCTAACTTTACATTCAGGGCATAATACCTGTTTTCTTTCCTCCCTATGTAAACTGCACACTGCTTTACCGCAATCTGTACAAAACAATTTCGTCTTTCTGTCTCGTTTTCTTGCGCAAAAAAACAATAACGCGTCGTGCTACTGGAGATCTTTAGGGCATTCTCACGTCTTTCACTTTCATTTGAAGGTTGACATTCTTTCAAAAACAGATATAATGCCGACTTCACGGGCAAATGATAATTTTGGCTTTTATTTTTTCTGCGTAATACATTGTGTTTATCAAGTCCAACTGAAAATTTCTGAAGAATTTTCCTTCTTCGGCCACGGTCATTTACTTTCCATTAGGGATATTTCTTTGTCCAAATTATGTAGGCATTTAGGGCTGCCATATCAATAATTTCCATGAACATTCGTAGACAGGAATTGCCATACCATATATGAGTAAATGCTACCGTGACGGGCGTGAGCGCCTATGCGGGGTAACTTAGGTATCCCACCTCAGTAATTAAGAATTTTAGAAGACAATTGGGATTTGAAATGAGTAACGTCACCATAAAATTTAAGCCAAAAGATTTTTATACGATTACCTGGAGGATGGAAATAATAGACAAAAGAATGAAAATTTTATTCAAGAAAATTACGTCTTGGGGTAACTCAGTTACCCCGCACAGTCACGGAAGGGTTAAAAGAAAAGTTGGACGCATTAGCTAGAATGGATCAAGGTGAAAGTGCGTGTAAGATTGCAAAAGAGTTAGGAGTGGGCAACAGCACTGTAAAAGATTGGAGGAAGAATCGGGGAGAGTTGGAGACTGCCTCTTCCCAACTCTCATCAGTGGGAACTTTGTCAACACGGGAATCAGCCACTGCACTGGACACAATGTTCATAAAAAAGTGGAGGGATTACGCGGCAGGAAAGCGGGTTTCTTCATTTAAACAAAAAAATAAATTCTTTTTTTAAAAAGACTATATTTAATGTTTAATAATAATAATAATCATTAAAATGGTTCTATACTTTCTAATTTTTAATGGTTCTATACTTTCTAATTTTTAATGACATGGCATTATTCTAACGTTATTTATTACGTAAAATCTGTTTTATTCTTAAATATATTTTTCAATCTTAATTATTGTACACAAATTATCCTTTTTTCACTTTCTCCGAATTATCCGGCCCTCTCTGTTCTCCAGACATACCCCGGTCCCGTCCGAGCCGGATAAGAGGGAGTCTACCGTATAGCGTTTAACTAAATGGAGGAGCATAGAAGACTACTCATTTTATCCATAGCAGACGGCAGCCTGGATTCAGGGCGAGCGCTCCCTCTCATGAACACCCATGTATAGCGACATGGTGGAGAGAAAGCGGAAGCTCTTAAGTCAACACTCCAAGTGGAGCTATCCAGAAACCACACACTTCTCCGCCTTAAAATAGCTTGCGCAACAGACAAGCGCAGTGGAGAGATATTTGGGTTATGCACGTTAAGATGTGGCTAACTGGATGTGCTGCGATTTTCTGCGGACCCAAGTGAAGTTGCTGTCTTCGGGATTATCAACTGCGTTATCGACAACGTGGTCGATAATCCAGCAGAAACTTCAGACCAGCTCTTAGGATTGAATTGGGTATTTAGTCAGCAGGAACTTCAATTGATTATGACACTGTGTTACTAAGGATTTGTTTATTCTCTTGTGGTTTATATTATATTAGTTTTTTGTGCAAGTTTCTTTAAAATTTTCTGTTACTCTTTGACAATTTTAAAAATTTTTGCCCTTCTTACACAACGGGAAATAGTGTTGAAGATTTGCTGAGTGTACAATTTTCAACTCGATACTTTTCTGATCATATGAACATTGTGGAAGAAGATAAGCCTTATCCAGCTCTTCCAAATCTATTTTGTAAGCATATAGATGCAATACTGAATATATGAGACATTTTTCAATTTCACAATATGAAACAGTGGAATGGTTAAATGGCTGAGAAATGCGATATAGACTTTTTTGTTGTCCGTGTTCATTGTCCTCGAAAGAGAATGGTGTGTGGAATAAGCATGGTTTTCCAATCTTAACTATTTAGCAACAGCACCGCAGAAACATGAAAGATCTCAAGCAGATGTTCAGTCTTTTCTTAATCTTAAACTTTTTGGAAAACGAAGAATCGACTCTTAACTTGACAACCAACGAAAAACTGAAATAAGCCGGCATAATGAAAAAGTGAATAAAAATAGAGATATTTTGAAAAGGCTCATTGATGCAATATGTTATTTATCTAAACAAGAACTTCATTTGCGAGGTCATGATGAGTAAAAATTCAATAAATAGAGGTAATTATATAGAATTTTTAAATGTACTTTGCGACAATGACCCTCTTTTAGAAAATCATTTAAAAACATCAACTGTCTTTCAAAGAATTTTTCCCACTGTTCAAAATTATCAAGTCCATATTTAATGTTATTAAAGATGCAATAAAAATGAAATTGATGCAGCAACTTTTATAGCCATTGTACTGGACGAAACTTCGGATGTCATGTCAAAATCACAGCTCTCAACAGTTTTTCGTTTTGTACATGATGGGGAAATACATGAAAGGTTGATTGGATTTACAGACGTTATAGTACAGGAAAGTTAGGAAAAATAGCGGAAAAAATTCGAACAAAGCTGGTTTTTGGCAGAGATGCTCAGACTGGCATCTAGTTCAACATACTAAAAGTCCTCAATGATCCGGTGTGAGTTTCGGCCGCCATATTGAAAAAATTGCGCCCGAAATCAGTTTTTCGTGAATATCTCGCGAATGGTGGCATCTATGTGAAAATTTCCAACAACAGTGTTGTGGCGAATTAAACTTCCTACAAAAAGAGTTCTATCACTTTTTGTCGTCAGAGTAACCATTCTCCGTCAAAATAGCGAAAAACAAAGCGAACTCAATGAAAACGGCGAGAAACGTGGCGAAATCCGTATGAGTATGTGTTGGTAATGTCTCCGCATCGCTGTTTTTTTATATATGTGCTTTGGTGGTGGAGGGGGGTGGTTAGGGGGAATGGTCACTGTCAAACCGGAGGAGGGGGGGAGTATGACCCTCCCCCTAAAAAATTTCATTCTTGGAGAAAGAAGTGCTGAACGATATACCTCTGATGTTCACATTTACATCTTTTTATACTTATTTCCACACCACCCTGGAGTTAAAGTATATGGCGCTTTTTTTAAATGTGGTATCCCCAGTAGGTCTAGTCCACAAAATATCGTTCAGCTTATTCCAATCTCAGTCTTTTAACAGCTGTAATGGTCGTTGGTTCATCCTCAATAGATGTAGAAGGAAATACGTCACTATATTCCATTCTATCATCATCGAATACATATGGTTCATTTACTGGGTCATCATCGGTTTCACTTTCGTCATAGTTTTTTGTATCATTTTCGGTTTCATTTTCGGTATCATAGTCGGTGCTGTTTTCTTCTCCATTATCAGGTGATGTTCGAACGTTCTGCTCCTCTTCTGCTGATTCGACATCATCAACATCTTCCACTATTAAGTACCTGGCTTTATCACAGGATACTCCACTGCAATTTAGGCAAACATTTGATCACTTCAATCAGGTTTTTCGGCATCCACAAGCCTGGCGACATCCTTTAGTTCAGCTGCAAAAAACACTTTGCAAAATATTATCTGGAGCAGGTGGTTTGGTTAATCGAAGAGGTGAGAAATTAGGTTGGATTTGCCAGCCCCAGTTTTCAGGAAGCATTCTAATGTCACGCCATAACTGAATTTGATGGTAAACGCGATAACTGTGTAGGCGAGCGGCGTCCTCGGTTAGGGGTAATGATGAGAGGCTCTTTTTTCCTCGAGCAACTCCTTTTTTGAAGCAGATGAAAGGGTGATTGCTTAGAGATTGTTCATCTTTATTAGCGCCATATAAAGCAAGAAAAACAAAATTTCCAGCGTCAGCAATATCATCATGAGAAGCTTCTTCGTTTTGGAAAATTTGAGCCGTTTCTCTTACGTCTTCATTTTTTTCTAAAACTTTTGCAAGTGACATTTTGCCTTTCTCGAATGTAGCAGACGTCGAGCCACAGCCGGAGAAATAATGCAGAAACAAAATATTATTCTTTACATTTGCTTTATTTTCCAGACTGTACGATGAATATAAGGTTGTTTAATTTTACCTGTACCGAGTTTTACAAAGAATATTTCTTTCTCTGGAGGCGCTAAAGTAGCCAGCAAAACAAGGAGATCAAAGTCCTCTCCAATAATAGCTGTAACCTCACCAGAACCTGCTGTTTCAATAGCCGTTTTAACAATTAGCGTGTCTGCATCTCCTTGAGCCTGCTTTACGTTAAAACCTTTTTCCCAAAATGTTTTCATAAGCATGGAGATAAGATTCGTCTTATTTCGATCATTATACAGAAATTTTTCTTGAGGTATTGTTACATTCGTGTGTTCATCAAACTGGATATCAGGCGCGAAGTTTTTATAAGAGCGACGTGATCTTTCAGCTGCTTTTGTATTGTATCCGTTTTCTGAATAACCGTCAAAAACGACAATTGATTTACGATTGTGGTTTCGTTCGACAAATGAAACGTAATTATTTGCAACCCCACAATATGTGCTAATAGATGCCAGTCTGAGCATCTCTGCCAAAAACCAGCTCTGTTCGAATTTTTTCCTCTAATTGGTAAAAAATCTTCTAATTTTCCTGGACTATTAGTTCTAATAGAACTTCTAGCGTTCTATTTAATCATGTTATCAATACAGTTCAAGAATTTAAAATTGAGGGAAAACTGGTTGGACAAACTATGATGGGGCATGTGTAATGGATAAATGGTTTTACAGAGCAAAGTTATCAATACGTACCCTTTAACGCTTTTTACACATTGCTGTGCTTATGTGTTAAATTTAGTTTAAAACAGAGCCTTTCCATTATCCGATATCTTACCCTGGACATACGATATTCTACATCCGATGCGCTTCGAGTATACTTTCTTGTGCGTATTTTCGACCGATATTCAAAAGGACGATATGTCTTGTTTTGTCTTAAAAATGTTTATTATACAACTGTTACACTAGGTTGACCTGTATTATCTACTATAATATATATTGAAGCGTGTGTTTGTGTATTTCTGTGTTTGTTCATGAAACTTCTCCTAAACGACAAAAGCTAGAATAACCAAATTTGGTAGTATTCTTCCTTACATCCTAACTTAGTGAAGGTCAAGGTTTGGTCAACCGGGATTAATCAGTGCTGCCACTATAGAGGATTAACATTTTTTCCGTAAGATAACACGTATGAATCCATTTCTTGACTTACAAGGTATTCTTCCTTCAAGCATTAAAATACGTAAATCGAAATCGATGTTTTTCGATTTTCCTTTATTCGACGAATAAAACTCTGTACTATCTTATTCCTGCGAAGTTTACATGTTACACGGTAGAAGTTTTCAGAAATACGTTATTTGTTTCGAAATTCTGTGGATTTTTCGTGTCTCTCCCGGGCGTTGCCAAGGCGGCCGTCATTGTTACCTCCGATTCAATTAGCGTCATTGAAGCTTACAAATATACGAAAGTTTAGCGTTATTCGCTTCGGACTTTTGTTTAAGCAACGAAACGATCGATTTTTATGGATAGCAACGTAAATAGACACCTACTGAATATTATTCAGGAAGCGTTTATTGATGAAAGTAATTGAACCTTCTTTCGTCTATTGAATAATGGAATCTTACATTTTTTGTAAGTAAAATAATTGTTTTACATTATAATGTTTATTAACGTAATTAATCTCACGTGTCTGGTGTACATTTACCGGAGTCGGTATTCAATCATGGACAACTGTACGTTGCTTTTTCACGGGTTTCTTGCTTACAATACATAAAAGTAAATATTTCAGCGAGGCATAATTACACAAGAAATGAAGCTGGATTTGGCGAAAGTAATATGATAGGAAATAAAAATATCGTAATATTTGAATGCAATAGGCTCGGAAACGGATTGTTACAAGCAAATATGATTAATTGTTAACAAAAACTAATAGTAATGCAAAAAGTATCTACTATATATTTAAAGAGTTTGTATCATATGTTGTGCTGTAGTAGGTTCACTAAAACTGTTGAAAGCCAACGGGAAATTCTGCTAGTACAATATGTAACACCGTTGGTTCTTTAACTAATAACGCGCATCTCAATTTATAACATGCCAGCCTATGGGAAATTGATATTTGACACGATTTTCAGGAACGTTTATAGAGCGTCAGTTGGAAACGGACATTAGTTTATAGATATTCTGGCTACTGTATGTGTAAAGGTAGGCACAGTACTTCCATTTTACCAATATGCTTTGTTCTTACACATGGGATTTTAAACATTTCATTTTACATGTAACCAATTTTTTATAAGAAAGCCATATTAAAAATCGAGCGATGTATTCTATTATTTTCGAGATAAATCCCAGGACACCCTGAGTAGATATAATTCACTCAATACCCGCAAGATGGCAGTTTATTTTACCGTACTAGTAGTTCCGCTATTTCCGTAGAGATGGCAATTGGATTTTTCCTGGATGAAGTGCGGGTTGCATACCACCCCTTCCCCCAAGCGCATATCTAACATCGATGGTCAGGATACGCCACTGATATATATATATATATATATATATTTACAGGGCCGTGCCCATACATTTTGCCGCCTGGAGCGAGGTAAAATATGGCGCCCCTTGGCCTCGCTGGCCTATGAATTCATTTTGTTAGGTTTTCGTTTATATATATATATATATAATATATTATATATAAGGACTAAAAGTGATTACGAAACTAATTAAAAAGATTTAGGACTCGGGTGAGTGGCCTCAGGATTTCTTAGATGTAACAATGATCCCTCTAAAGAAGACGCCAAAGGCAATGCAGTGTAAGGACTACAGAACGATATCCCTACTGTCACACACTTCGAAGATCATCACGAGGATTCTTAATAAAATACTAGAGAAAAATATGGAAGAAATGCTAGTGGAAGATCAATTCGGCTTCAGAAAAAGATGTGGAACCAGAGATGCTATCGGTGTAGTGAGAATCATATCAGAAAGGGCAATAGAGTACAGTCAAGATTGCTGCGTATGTTTCGTCGACTGGCAGAAGGCATTTGATAGAGTAAATTGGGTACTGCTGATGAGGGTATTAAAGGATATAGGTGTAGACTGGAAAGACGGGAGACTGATCAAGAATTTATATGTGAATCAAGTTGTAAAGGTCAGATTGGAGAATGCAGACACCAGCGGAGTACATATCGGTAGAGGAGTAAGACAGGGCTGCTGTCTATCGCCGATTCTATTCAATATATATAGAGAGAGACTAATGCAGGAAGCGTTAGAAGGCACGGGAGATTTCAAAATCGGAGGAAGGATTATAACAACAGTGAAATACGCGGATGATCAAGTACTTCTAGCAAGAAAGGAAAAGGAACTCCCGAAAATGATAAACAGACTAGTGATAACAGGTAGAAAATACGGTATGGAAATTAATAAAGAAAAATCCAAGGTTATGCGAATATCAAGTAAAGAGGAAGACAATTTGAACATAAGTATTGGAGGAAAGCCATTAGAACCAGTTTCAGATAATAAATACCTTGGAAGCATCATAACGAGAGAAGCAAAATGTACAGATGAAATCAGGACTAGAATAACGACAGCAAAAGTCGCTTTCAGAAGAAAGAAACTCCTGCTAACGGGAAATATACAGCAGGAAATCCGCAAGAGCTGATAAAATGCTATGTATGGAGTATAGATTTGTATGGGGCAGAAACATGGACGCTAAGGAAAAATGATATAAAATACTTGAAAAGCTTCCAAATGTGGACATGGAGAATGCTGAAGATAAAATGGAAAGATAGGGTGAAAATGAGGAAGTACTACGAAGAATAGGAGAGAAGCGAACGATTATACAGACTTTCAAAAAGAGGAAGTGGAACTGGATTGGGCATTACCTGAGGAGAGAGTGCATGATTAAAGAAGTGCTAGAAGGAAAACACTGGATGGAAAAAGAGAAAGAGGTAGGAAAAAGTTTCAGCTTGTAGACAATTTGAAAGGGAAAGAGAGCTATCAAGACATGAAGAAATCTGTGGAAAATAGGAGTATATGGAGAACCCAGTTTAACCATTAATAATCACGGACTTGTCAACGGACAGACTACCTATGATGATATATATATATATATACACAGGGCCGTGCCGATGGGTGAGGCGGAGAGGCAACCGCCCCAGGCGCCTCTCGAAGGGGGGCGCCACAATTTTACAACAATGAAAACCTATCAAAGTAAATTCATAAGGCCAGCCCGCGCCCAAGGCGTCAATATAGTTAGAGAGTATAAACGACTTTTATATTTCTATCCATTATTGCAAATTTCTCTTTTGTATTCCACAGTGAAACACGTATTAACGAAGCGGCAACTTCGTATGTATTACATCAAAGCGTATAGTTGAACATAAAAATTTACGGTATGTTTGTGAAATTTTTATATGCAAAAGGGGGAGCTGTTTGTTTGATTGGCCGGTCGCCACTGAGAAAATCGGATTGTTGTTAAAAATGCGTAGAATAAACTTCTCTTAATTATTGATCAATGTCAACCATTTCTACAAATACGCTGCTCAGTATGATAAAATGCCTAAGTACGAGATTTCATTCATTTTCGCTCTACCGTCTAGGCTCCAGAGCCAGTAACAGACAGACGGCGTTGCGAAAACCACTTTTTCGGATTCAGCAACACCTAAAATGTATATTTCCGTAAAAATCTCGAGGTCGAATTTTTTCGCGATAACAATTCTTTCTCGATACTTCGTATGAGAAATTAAAAATCAATATAACATACATTGTTATCATATACTAATGCGTCGTTTTGTTATCTTAAAAAATGAAAATCGTATCAGCCGGTTTTTCGAAAATTCAATTTTTGTTAGAGTTGCCTAGAATAAACTAGCCTTATATTCATTCATTCAGAAAAATAAAATATGCAGTATTGTTCCAGACGTATACTAAAGTAACATTACGAAATTTTATCAAAATCGTTTGAGCCGTTTTCGAGAAAATCAAATTTTTCTTTAAAATGCGTAGAATAAACTTCCCTTAATTATTGAGCAATGTGGACCATTTCATCATAGTCCCTGCTCAGTATGATGAAATGCTTAAGTACGAGATTCCATTCATTTTCGCTATACCGTTTAGCCAGTAACAGACAGATAGGCAGACATACGGCATTGCGAAAACCACTTTTTCGAATTCAGCAACACCTAAAGCGTATATTTCCTTAAAAATATTGCGGTCGAATTTTTTCGCGATAACAATACTTTATCAATATACTTCATATATGAGAAGGTAAAAAAGCATGCATGAAAACAATTCATAGTTTTTATCACTTCAAAACTCCATATTTGGGCACTCGTATTTGAAAACGGCAGAGTATTTTTCTTTCATTCAACGCTTCGTTTTTGTTTGTCGAAATCTTCTTTTTGCGTTATTTAAATAATAAAAATAGCTGGACTTTCTCATTTTTATTTTATATTTTATATAAATATGTCCTCTCGCATACTTTTTTGTGGCAAATGTTGTTCTCTCCGAATAATTTTTTAAATCGGTATTTCACCGATCATATAAGAGCTAGGAAGAGGAAAATATGGATTTTTAATTGTTGTTCACGAAATAAATCTTCGTATTTGACAATGTAAGTAAGGATTCTCTACGTTGTTAACGTATAAGCTGTCGTAAACTATTTCATTGCGGTGAGTTAGACGATTTTTCTCAAAAGTAATAATTTGAAATAGAAATGTTTTGCTCACTATAAAGCGTAAAATGAAAAATTCTTTTTAAAATAAATTTGTGGCTTTTTTGAGGTTTAATGCTTGTAATACAATTCATGGCTTTTATTAGTAAAAAATGTATACTGCAACCAAATGAAATTTAAATAATTGTGTCTTCTGAAGCTGAAAACGAGGTTAGAATATAACACAATCCACAATTTTTCTTGATTTAATTATATATCTACTGCTAAGTGTTACTTTGTTGTGACATGGGCTTTGGTTATCCTTCATAGGTGGTAATTTAGAGTCATTTCCCTTCTATTGTACGATATACCCATCATTTTGCAGGTACTTCTCATTTTTTATTTACTTTCTAAGCCCAGGGCCGGCTCAACCATACAAGCAGACCAAGCAATCACTTGGGGAGCTGAATTTTTTGGGGCGAAAAATTTGAGTCAGAAATATTTGGAAAATATCTACATAATTTTGTTTTCGATAGATATAGTTAGTGTTTTCTTCTTGAAAATATAAGTAAAAATGCGACCTCAAAACACTGTTCAGCGGGTAACAACGAGGCGAAGACTTCCGGAGATATCATTTGGAAAAACAAAGCCTTACACAAGTGGAGAAGGGATTGAAAAATCTGACCAGGTTCCAAAGGCTACTTGATCTTGGGAACTCTTGAAAATGTTTCCCATTGATCAACTTTCGAGTCTTTTCCTTTCCTGCCTCTCCTTTCTTAATCACCTTTCTCCCACCCTCCAAGGGAATGCATGCCTCTCATTCATCCCGCGCCAAACTATGGTCAAAGAGTGCATTGCCCCCGTGGGAATATCCCCTGGGGCGCAAAACGAAGAGACTATCGGCAAGAGATATTGGTGTGGCGAGGTCTACTTAGATCAAGGCGGCAAAAACCCCCGGCAGGGCTTCGCGTCCCTCCGCGTCTTATATTTCTGTTTCATTGTTTTCTCTAGGAATATTCATAATGCTTAAGCATTCTGGGGAATATCAATCTGCTATGAAGCGCGCCCTATGCTGCATTCTCACCATTCTCACTTAGTAATGCAAAAGAGCTAGGTGACACTCTTTTGGCCTGTGTCTTAAATTAGTTGGATATAAATATTCTGTGCGATTCCAAGAAGGAAGGAAAGTGATACGTTCCACGTTTTCTACTAGCAGATCAACGAAATACCTTTTACTGAAAGGAACAGAGTTTATAAAACTAAGTCAGTATTTCATATTATATTAAACATTTATTGAGAGACGTGGGAAAACCATTTTCATTTCTTTTTGCAGTAAAATCATGTATACTTTAAATCCATATTTATTAATTTTATTTTCGGTAAAATCACGACAAAAACTGAAAAATAAAACAATTTTGCTTGATAGGTGGTGGTGCAAAGAGTAATTTTTAATGCGCGACTGATTAACATCATGTTTTTTACTTTCTCATACGTAGTAATGGGAAAGTATTGTATTCATGAAAAAAATCGACTTCGAGATTTCAACGGATATACATGTTTTGAGGTCCTTAGAACACGTTTAGACTATTTTCGGAATGATGTCTGTGTGTGTGTGTGTACGTGTGTGTATGTGCGTGTGGGCGCTCTAACTCAAAACGTACGTACCATATCGTTACCAAACTTCAAATATAACACTTTAACATGAGCACAAAGAACTGATTAGTTTTTGGACAATAACGGATAAACGGAAGTCGCTGTTTATTCGAAACCCGATTCGGTTTTTGCGATATTTCATTGTTAAAACATCATTATTGTATATACAATTCTAAACAAATGTTATAGAGAATGTAATTTCCTACAGTTATCATTTGAAACAATTATCTATAGGAGTTATTCTTTAGGAACTATTTATAAATAACCGGTTTTTCGGTTTCCGTTAAATATCTCCGTAACAACATCGTTATTGGAAATTTTCGTAAGAACTAAAGTTGTAGAGAATAATATTTCTTCCAAGTTTTGTTTGAAACTAATTTTCGTAGAACCATCCATTTCGGAGATATTTAGCTTTTTCCAGTATACAGCGTCACCGCCATGTAGCTGTGAATTCTGTAAACATATTCAAAATATAATTTACAGCAATAAGGACGACTGTATTCTTTTACGATACGAAATAATAATTTTGCCTTATAATGCTACTCATAATAATTTAAATATCTATACTCCAAATATGGAGAAAGTCATGTGTTGGCCACATCATATTTTTATGTTTATAAATCGAACAGAAGATCTGAGTCCTGTCAACTTGCGTTATATTCTGACATAAATTGCATTTCAATTAAATAGATTTATTCTTTTAGAGTTTCGGGTTTCTTGATTATGGGCTAATTTGAAACCTTTGCGTGTTAATATTTTATGTTATTTTATTGTTGAAAATAGTAGATACTGTGATTTATAACTTCAACATTATCGCTTCCCTTTTTAATTAAGACAGTCCACAAAAATATGGAGTAAATGTATTTCGTTGTACAAATATCAATTAATACTATAAATAATTGTTAGTGTTAGTATATTTTCAATATTACTCTTATAAAAAGTTAAGAGACCATACCTTACTATTTTACAGTTTTTAAAGTGGACGATGGTTGGCCATAAAAAATTATCTGGTGTTGAATATCACAAAAGAAAGGCTACTTTTTAAAAAAACATTGTCTCCAAATTACTAAAAAACCCTAAACTTGACCTTTCAGAATATATTAAAGCCTTTTATCAAACTATTGATCTTTTTAAAGATTATTGCACCACAGTATTCAACGACATAATGGTAGCAACAGAAAAAATCGCGGAAGAACTAGAAATTCATTCAGTGTTTGTTACAGAAGAAAAACTAAGAGTACGGCAGGAGCATAAGCAATTAGATCACGAAGAAAATAAATTTTTTTAATTGATACCATAGAAAATTTAAAAATAGATTCTGACTCAAATGCTATGAAAATTAACTATGTATAGTTGAGATTTTTCATAAATATAAGTGATTATGGATTTAAATAAATATATTTTTATTATTTCCTATCGTTTTCGACAAACATATAATAAAATTACTTATTAAAAAAATTAAGGGAGCGCCATATTATATCTAGCCTCAGGCGGCAAAATGTCTGGGCACGGCCCTGTGTATATATAAAGGTAGCAACAAGGTGTTAGAGGAAGCCCAGTGGACACTTACCTCGATTGAAGAGCCGCTGGGGGTGCTGAGAACACACGAAAAACACAAAAAAACAAAAACGACACAAAATTGGAGCTTTCGGGCTGACGCCCTTCTTCAGCGACGGAGAGACATATACTCCGTCGCTGAAGAAGGGCGTCAGCCCGAAAGCTCCAATTTTGTGTCGTTTTTGTTATTTCGTGTTTTTCGTGTGTCCTCAGCACCCCTAGCGGCTCTTCAAACTAGGTAAATGTCCACTGGGCTTCCTCCAACACCTTGTTGCTACCTTTATTATTACCTTTCCTTTTTCTTAAGCATATATATATATATATATATATATGTTACGCAAGCGAGGACGACCGCCACGAGAAGTGCTACCAGAAGCGGGACGGAGAAGGAGAGTACTAAGAGATCACGTGACGCGAGAGAGAAGAGTGGGTGACGGGACTCGTAGTAGTGTGGGCCGTGTGTTGGCTCGTGGAAGAGCTTCTGCTGGAGAGCAGAATGCTGGTGTAATTCGGGTTTAAATAAAGTTGGAGTCCCTTGGACGTGTTGTGTTATTTCGGGTGTGCCTCCCCGAGGAGGAAGTTGGAGAGTGGTGTAGTGATTTTTCGGACAGAGCAGCGGCGGGATCGGGATCAGATAAGGATAAGAAGATCAAAAACCAGTTTTCGGAAAAGAGCACGTCGTGAGAGAGCCGACTGTTTGCCGATGAAGACTGTACTCCTCCGTAAGTACGTGAAAGAAAAGTGATTCCCGAGTGAACAATACCCCAAGTATAACTAGGGTTGTGAGCGTCGAAACAGACCTAAAAAAAGCGAAATTAGCGAAAAAAAACGACCGCATGGCGTTTAGTGGGGAACCGGAAATGACGTATCCAGTGGCGGGAACAGGAGTAAGCGAGGCGTTCTTGACGCGAGCAGCGAGCTTTCCTGAGCTACCGAGAGCGATGTCGACGCCCTCTGTGACCCGACCAAAGAACCACTTAGCGCCTAGGGCGAGCGATAACGACATTGAACGTGAGATTCTACGACGAGAAAGACAGTTGCTGGAGAGAGAGCGCGCGTTGTTAGACCGCGAAAGAGAAATAATGGAAGCGGGACATTGTAGTACGATGGCGACAACTGTAGTTGCTCACCGAGACATGGCGGAAAGATTGTTGCCCGAGTTTGACGCGTCGACGACCTTAGGATTTACCGCCGAACAGTGGGTGCGGCGAGTGGAAGGGGTCGCTTCCGCGTATTCGTGGGACAATTCCGTATTGCTTACTCATGCGGTGAATAAGCTGAAAGGAGTAGCTAAATTGTGGTTAAATAGTGTCGCGGAAGAAGTGTATTCTTGGGAGACTTTTAAAGAAAGGTTACTTTATAGCTTCCCATCAACAGCTGATCAGGCCGATGTCCACATGAATCTCACGAAGAGGAAGAAGCAGCGCGACGAAACCTATGAGTCATACGTGTATGCCATGAAAGCGATAGCGCGACGAGGTGACATAGATAAAGAATCCTTGATTAAATACATTTTGAACGGCTTAGGTGACAAGGAATTAGTAAGGTCGCTGGCTTTGTGTGAGTTCAAAGATGTTGAAGGGTTACTGCTCAAGATAAAGCGCTATGAAAGTATTACAGAAAGAGCGAGATTAGGTGAAAGACAGTTTTTAGCTAACCGTTATAGTGTCCCAATTGAACCGCCAAACGAAGGTAATGTGGTGAGGAGAAATAAGCAGACAACGCAGGCGAGGTGTTATAATTGTAACGGCCAGGGACACATGGCTAAGGATTGCCCAGAACGACAGCAGAGCAGGCGATGTTTCAGATGCAATAAAGAGGGACACATGATGAAGGAATGCCCTCAGGGAACCCAAGTTAATAGACAGAATTTGGAAATGAAAAGGCGAGTCCAAAGAATTTCGGTGCCGAACGACCAAATTAAAGACGAATATTATAAATGGATAAAGGTTAATGATGAACAAGTTGTTGGGTTCATTGATTTAGGGAGCGATGTTGTGACCATGAGGCAAGATGTCGCTGAACAGCTAGGTGTAGAATACTTTGCGAGTCAAAAAAGTCTGATTGGATTCGGCTGTGGAAAAAGTAACGTAATAGGCTCCAAACAGTTAATCCTTGTTGTGGACGACGTAAGCATTGAGGTAGAAGTGCTTGTGGTCCCAAACTGTTCGCAAGACGATGCCATAATTCTAGGACGAAGCGCCCTAGACCAATCGGGGATTCGAGTTGAGAAGAGCTATCAGAAACTTGTAATTAGGAGAGAGACTGATGGGCAGGAGGAAGAAAGTAACTTCGAAGCCAAAGTTCGAAATGTCAAAGAGAGGGCCGGGATAGAAATGGAAGAAATAAATTTGAATAACGACCTGTCTGAAGAGGAGAAGGATGCGGTATACGAAATGGTGAATGAGTATCGAGAATGTTTTGCGAAAAATTTGAGTGAACTGGGTACAGTAGAGTCTGCCAGTTTCGAGATAGAATTGTTGGATAACCACCCTGTGAATTTAAGACCGTATCGCCTACCGTACGCCCAAAGAGCGACTATGCAAAAGGCAGTCGATGAGTTAATGAAAATGGGTATCGTGCAGGAGTCGACATCAGAATACGCAAGCCCAGCATTGTTAGTGAAGAAAGCTAACGGAGAAGACCGGCTGTGCGTCGATTACAGAGCATTGAATTTGAAGACGAAAAAAATAAAATTCCCCATGCCAGCCATTGAGGAACAATTAGACGCGCTTGCAGGAAACAGTTATTTTACCATTTTAGACTTGGCGTCGGGATACTATCAAATCCCCGTAGCCCCAGAGACGAGACCCTTGACAGCTTTTGTCACCTCAAGTGGACTGTACGAGTTCACAAAAATGCCTTTCGGAGTAGTAAACGCACCTGCAGTGTTTAATCAAGTGATGAAAAGGGTAGTGCGAATGACAAAACCAGGAGAGGTCCTAGTCTATATGGATGATCTGTTGATACCCAGCAAAACGGTGAAGGAAGGGTTAGAGAGATTAGAAAGACTGTTGCAAGTACTGAAGAAATTGGGGCTAGCGCTAAAAGTATCAAAATGTGAATTTTTCAAAACTAAAGTAGACTATTTGGGCTTTGAAATAACCAAAGATGGGATCCGACCAGGCGAGAGAAAAATTCAGGCAGTTAAAGAATTTCGAAGGCCGGAGAATGTTCACGAAGTGCGACAATTTATTGGTTTGACGAGTTTCTTTAGAAGATTTGTATTAGGATTCGCTACGTTAAGCAAGCCGTTAACGCTCTTGACGAAGAAAGATACGGCATTCGAGTGGACAGAGAAACAAGAAAACGCATTTCAAGAGCTGAAGAAAAGATTAATCGAGCGTCCGGCACTTGCGTTGTTTGATGTAAATGCCGAACATGAAGTTCACACTGACGCCAGTAAGAATGGACTAGCGGGGATTATCTTACAGCGTCGAGAAGGAGAATCTCAAAAACCTGTGGCATATTATAGCCGACAGACGACAGATCTAGAGAAGAACTATCACAGTTATGAGCTAGAAGCGTTGGCAGTAGTTGAAGCCGTAGACAAATTTCGAATGTATTTATTGAACAGACCCTTCAAAGTTGTTACTGACTGTAATGCTTTAAAGACCACCATGTCCAAGAAAGAATTGTTACCGCGGATAGCGAGGTGGTGGCTTCGATTACAAGAGTATGATTTCACGATCGAGTACCGACCAGGACGCAACATGAGTCACGTTGATGCCCTCAGTCGAAATCCCGTGGGAGATTCCGAGGAACCGGATACAGCAGACTTGAAAATCTTCACGTTGCGAATAAATCAGGATGATTGGTTACTAACGATGCAGCTGCAGGATGTAGCTATCCAGAAAATACATCGTACCTTACAGCAACCTGCGGTCGCCAATGAGGATAGGCAGATCCACACAGACTATGTGCTGAAAGACAACCGTGTCTGTAGAAAGGTAGACGGTGGGGTCCGTTGGGTTGTGCCTAAGAACTCTATTTGGCGCATTCTAAAGGGAAGTCATGATGACATGGGACATTACGCAGAAGAGAAAACCCTAGAACACGTGAAGAGATATTTTTGGTTTCCGAAGATGAGAAGAAGGGTAAAGAAATATATTGCAGCTTGCATTGAGTGTGCTTATCATAAGAGACCGGGAGGTAAAAAAGAGGGGCAGTTGCACAGTTTAGAGCGTGTAGCCATCCCATTTCACACAGTTCACGTGGACCACTTAGGGCCATTCCCAAGAAGTAAAAGGGGCAACGAGTATGTTCTCGTGTATCAAGACAACTTTACAAAGTTCATCCTACTAACGGCAGTAAAAACCACAAAAACCAAGCCAGTGTGTGAAGCTATCAGTGAGATTACGAGTTTATTTGGGTGTCCTGAGCGTTTAATTACAGATCGAGGTACGGCATTTACAGCGAAGGAATTTGAAGAATTATGCGAAAGAAACCAGATAAAGCATATAAAGAATGCGACTGCTACCCCTCGAGCAAATGGACAAGTAGAGCGATCAAACGCATCCATTACAAACGCCATATCCACTATGTATGCACAAGAGGATGGAGGCGACTGGGACACGAATTTGAGAAACATCCAATTCGCCATGAATTCTATGTCAAATAAAACTACTGAGAAGAGCGCTTATGAGCTATTGTTTGCTTATAACCCAAGGAATTCATTGCAAAACCGTGTTATATTGGCGTTGCAAGAAAGCGAGCTCGATGAGACTAGAGAGACCTTAGGCGAAGCAAGGGAAAAAGCGTTAGTAAAGATATCAGAGACGCAGAAAAAACAGAAGGAGCGTTACGATCAAAGACATAAGGTGCCGAGAGTGTACCAAAAGGGAGATTTAGTCATCGTAGAACGAGAAGCGCAAGCGACAGGGTGTTCGCGAAAATTAGCTCCGAAATTTAAGGGTCCGTATCTTGTCTCAGAAGTGCTAGCGCGAGATAGGTATTCTCTCATGGATATACCAGGGGCAAAGAGGACTCAGCGAGCGTTCAATTCCGTGTTTAGTGCAGACCGAATGAAACCCTGGTGTAAGCCCCCCCAAGGCGAAGTAGGAGATGACGACCAGGCCGACGAGAGCCAGGACGAGGGAGATGACGACCAGGCCGCGGACAGCCGAGGGAAAGAAGACGAGAAGCGGATGGAGAACGGCGCGAGCGCCAGAGGAGCAGTTCAACCGGAGGCAGACCGGACCGGGACCGAGGACGGCCCCGATGTCAGGAAAGGCCGACTGTTACGCAAGCGAGGACGACCGCCACGAGAAGTGCTACCAGAAGCGGAACGGAGAAGGAGAGTACTAAGAGATCACGTGACGCGAGAGAGAAGAGTGTGTGACGGGACTCGTAGTAGTGTGGGCCGTGTGTTGGCTCGTGGAAGAGCTTCTGCTGGAGAGCAGAATGCTGGTGTAATTCGGGTTTAAATAAAGTTGGAGTCCCTTGGACGTGTTGTGTTATTTCGGGTGTGCCTCCCCGAGGAGGAAGTTGGAGAGTGGTGTAGTGTTTTTCTGACATATATATATGCTTAAGAAAAAGGAAAGGTAATAATATATATATATATATATATACAGGGCCGTGCCCAGACATTTTGCCGCCTGAGGCGAGATATAATATGGCGCCCCCTCGCCTCGGTGGCCTTTTGAATTTATTTTGATAGGTTTTAATTTTTGTCAAATTTTGGCGCCCCCCTTCGAGAGGCAGCTGAGGCGGTTGCCTATCCGCCTCACCCATCGGCACGGCCCTGTATATAGATATACAGTAGAACCTCATAAATCCGGCACTCAAAAATCCGGAACTATAAAAAATCCGGCAGTTTTTGAAAAGTGCACTTTTTAAAATTTTTGCCGCGGGTAGCCTAAACAGCTATGAAACGATAAACGCACCGCTTCGCATCAACACTCGCGAATTCTAGAACCAATTTGACGGCAGCAGTTACATTGTATGTGTGAGTGAGTCCAATTGTCAGCTGACCAATACATGTTGGTACATGTTAGGGAATAGTTTCCACAGTCACATTGTATAACTTGTATACAGTCGCGTGTTCAGATTCGTAGCGATCGCATGTGTTTTTCATTAGTGTGATATTGCTCAAGTTCATATTGGAATGTCTTCAAAAAAAGCTGAAAACCCCTCCAGTAATATTATGAAGCGTAAATATAAACCTCTTTCTGTTGAACAAAAAGTAGATTTATTAATAAAACTTGAAAAAGGTGCTTCAGTTAAGAGACTTTGTGAAGAATATAGCGTAGGCAGTTCTAATATGTATGACTTGAAGAACCAAAAAAGTGAATTACTGACATTTTATGCAGACAGTGACACTTCTAAGGCCGAAAAACATTACACACTTCCAGGGTCAACGATGTAGATAGAGTATTGTTTGAATGGTGTCGACAAAGAAGAAGTGAAGGTGTACCGGTATCAGGCCTATTGCTAATACAGCAAGCAAAGAAATTCCACGACGATTTGAAAATCAATAAAGCTTGCGATTATTCGCAAGGTTGGCTTCATCGCTTCAAGCTTCGCCATGGAATACGAAAATTAGCAGTGTCTGGCGAAAAACTTGTGCCGATTCGGATGCTGCCGAAACATTTGTAGAGGAGTTTACCAAGTTAATTTCGGATGAAAATTTTACTGCAGAGCAAATATATAACGTGGACGAGACAGGATTATTTAGGCGATGTCTTCCTCGGAGCACACTTGCAGCCGCCGATGAGGATATGGCATTTGGAGTGAAGGAGTCAAAGGAGAGGCTGACGGTTCTTGCGTGCGCAAATTCAGCAGGTACGCACAAACTAAAGCTAACTGTAATTGGTAAAAGTGCTCACCCTCGTGCTTTAAAGGGTGTAAAGAATTTTCCTGTCAACTACCGTGCTAATAAACGTGCATGGATAACTTCTCAATTAATGTTGGATTGGTTTTTGAATTATTTTGCACCGGAGGCACGTGCTCATTGTAAATCTAAGGAACTAGGTGATGATTGTAAAATAATTCTGACATTGGATAACTGTCCTGCCCATCCTGATGCATCACTTTTGGTATTGGGTAACGTGCGTGTGGTTTATTTATCTCCAAATTGTACATCTATTATTCAACCTATGGATCAGGGAATATTACGCTCACTAAAATGCTATTACAGACAGCAATTTATGCAGAAATTGCTTGTTGCTTGCAATAGAGGCCAAGGTGTTGACGGATTTGAAAAGGAATTTAACATTAAGGACGCGATTTGGACTCTAGCTAAAGCGAGGACTGATGTAACGGCCGCAACACTGAAAAATGCCTGCCATAATTTGTGACCAGCAAGCATGTTTGAAGAATGTGATGAATCACCACCAGATTTTCTAGGTTTCAATGTTAGTGACAAAAAGAGATTGGTGTGTGAAATTATGGAATTATCTAAGGGATCGACGAATAACCCTTTCACGAAGGGTCTGGAAGAAGACGTTGAAAACTGGATGGAAATGGACAATGAAGTGCCTGTAGTGAATCAGCTGACGGAGAAATGGTTAAAGCTTTAAGCTGCGTTTTCATGAAGGCATTAGAAGCGTACAGAAGCGAAGGTTGTATGGGCAGCCAATCAGGAGCCGGGAAACCTTCGCTCAACTACGCTCGAGTTCGCGTATTCTCGCGTCGTCTGAGTTGAGAAAATCTCAACTTTCACGCGCGTATACGTGAACATGGCGGCAGTGCGCAGTCCTAGGTAGCGCGCATGTGCCATCTACTATCGTTTTCAAAATTATGTAGACTCGAGTTTGAGGCTTAATATCTCAAAAACGGCTCATGGGATTTTCGCGCAATGCATATCAGCGTGTAGATAATTTTTTCCTGCGTTTAATGGAAGTAAAGCAGAATTTTAATAAATTATTCTCAGGTATGTTTTTGGAGTGAGAATGAAAAATAGACCCCTTTTTTGAGCGTTGCGGTGGCTGGCGTCACTTTGCCGGTTTGTAATAACAAAACGGGATGTTCAAATGAAATGAAAATTTAACAGAATCTGAGTCGTAGTCTAGTAATTACGTCTGCACAATTTCAAATGTTTAACTTTATTTGTTCACGATATTCTATTCAACTTATGAGACCGTGTTTTCTCCGTAAGTATGCGGCTTGGAGGCACGCGACCTACACTGTCGTCTTCCTCTCGGTATTCCTATTCCGAATCAAGTAATGTCATTAAACTGAAATGAACACAATATTTTATACAGAATTTTATATTTTTTGAAAGAGAAAGCGGGGCGTACCTACGCTTGCGCTGAACGCTTTCATGTGAACGCCTACGCGTGCATACGCGTAGAAATTGCGCCTCCGTGCGCTCGTAACGCGTTCATGAAAACGTAGCTTTAGCCTACATCTTTCTCCTTGACTCTTTCTCCCCACCTGGTCTTAACCTCCGATAACTCTATTGGCCGTCCATCCTACCCGCCTCCTCCTATCACCGAACTCCTCTCATTACCACTCTCCCATTCCCCAAATCCCCCCCAGTGAGTCACTTTAAACAGTATATGTCTCTCCGTCTCTGAAGAAGGGCGTCAGACCGAAAGCTCCAATTTTGTGTCGTTTTTGGTTTTTGTGTTTTTCGTATGTCCTCAGCACCCCCAACGGCTATTCAATCTACATCTCCATCTACATGATACCCTGCAAATCACCAGACTGGTGGGTGGCAGGGGGTGCAGCACACCAAAACCTACGTAATAACGTCCCTCGTGCGAATCACTCTCCTGTTATGATCCCGTATGGTCCTTGGGAAAAACGAGCTCTGATATCGCTCGGTCCTACAGTCGATCTCTCGAATTTTATTCTCGTGATCATGCCTGCCCATGTACGTAGGTGCCTCTAATAATCCTGAGACCTCCTCTAAGGGAACTTCCGACCTAAATTTCTCCAGAAGCCTTAACCTAGCGCCAATTCTGCGATCCTATAGCGATATCCAATTCAACTCCTTCAAGAGTGATGTGACGCTTAATTTTTGCTCATATTTTTGCTTTACGAATCTGGCCGCTCTGCGTTGGATTCTTTCTAACTCATGTATTTGTCCCATTTCGTACGGATCCCATATACTGGAAGGTAAGTGTCCACTGGGCTTCCTCCAACACCTTGTCGCTACCTTTATTATTACCTTTCCTTTTTCTTAAGCATATATATATATATATATATATATATATATATTCCCTCAGCATTCGCATGAACGGCCATCGCAACAGCGTTAGTCTTAAACGACAGCTACCCGTGGCCGTTCATGCGAATAACCACAATCTTAGTTTCAATGTTTGTTTCACGGTGAGGGCCATCCGCGCCCTCTCGGACGACGCTTCCGCCCCCCAACTCCGTCAATGGGAACTCGCCCATATCCAAATCTTAAACTCTTTCTCTCCTCCCGGCCTCAATATCCGTTAATATTTCCTTCTTTCCACCCTCTCTTTCCCCCCTCCCCCTTCTACATCCTCCAATCCCCGACCTTTCCACGCTCCCTTCCCTTCCACCCCCACACCTTCACCCCAGTGTCACTGCCATATCAGTTGTGTCTCTCTTGTGCTGACGAAGGGATCATCCCGAAAGCTCTAACCTCTACAAATGTGTCTCTCCAACACCCCAGCGGCTCTACTTCCGGTAAGTGTTCACTGGGTTTCCTTCAACACCTAGTTGCCCAAAAAAAAAATATATATATATATATATATAATAACGTGTTTGCATGTAATTTTACAGCGCAGTAACTACGTCCGTAGAAACAAGAGAATGGTATCATTTTATTTGGAGCTCCAATGTCCGGCGTGAGGTGGCGCCTTTACTGTCACGGGCCCGCCGGGAAGGTGTTCATGAGCGGGTGTTCTCCAGGGGTATACCAGGAGGTACGGTGTCCCAGGTGACGAAGGAGGTCAGGGCGTCGGATTTAGGCACGGGTTGCTCCTCGTTGTGGGTGGTGGCGCAAGTTGGGACCAACGACGCCTCTCGAAGCGCGGCTCCGAGGAGGTTATAAGTTCTTTTAAGAACTTGGCCGCTGAGGTTGCTCGTGTCCGAGAGGAGTCGGGTTCTGATGTACGGCTTACCATCTGCAGCACTGTCCCTCGGACAGACTGCTTTTCTATGGTTTGGAGCCGTGTGGTGGGCCTGAACCGTAGGCTGTGGGACTTTTGTAGGGGCAATGGAGTGGACTTCGTTGACCTGCGGCCGGTGCTGGACTCATGTAGGGTACCCCTAAACGGTTCTGGTGTCCACTACACGGCCGAGGCAGCGGATGCGGTAGCGGGTAGGGTTTTTGAACACGCTTGGGTTTTTTTTAGGTCAGACGAGTATAACACCAATATATCTGTTAGAAAAGAGTCCGCCAACATTAACGCTAGGGAGTCCAAGAATAGCGGTAGAGTGAGAAGTAGAAAAATAAAATTGTTAGATCAAGTGGCGGGGAAATCCAGAACGAAAATATCCGCAGAAAACACAATAAAAATTATTATTATGAACTGCCGAAGCATTCGAAGGAAACAGGCTGATTTTTGCCACTTATTGTTAGTTGAAAGCCTTCGTTCAGACGTTGTATTGGGAACAGAGAGCTGGCTATCGGGCGACATTAATTCTAACGAGATTTTCCCACCACATTACGTGGTATATCGCAAAGACAGGAGGGAAAGAGTCGGAGGTGGAGTATTCATCGCCGTCAGAAAGAGTATATCTACATCTACATGATACCCTGCAAATCACCAGACTGGTGGGTGGCAGGGGATGCAGCACACCAAAACCTACCTAATAACCTCCCTCGTGGGAATCACTCTCCTGTTATGATCCCGAATTGTCCTTGGGAAAAACGAGCTCTGATATCGCTCGGTCCTACAGTCGATCTCTCGTATTTTATTCTCGTGATCGTGCCTGCTCATGTACGTAGGTGCCTCTAATATTCCTGAGACCTCCTCTAAGAGAAATTCCGATCTAAGTTTCTGAAGAAGTCTTAACCTAGCGCTAATTCTGCGATTCTCTAGTGATAGGAAGCTCTAATGTCCGGCGTGTGATGGCGCCTTTGCTATCAAGGTCCGCCGGGAGGGAGTGGGGGAGCGGGTGTTTTCCAGGTGTATACCAGGAGGTACGGTGTCCCAGGTGACGAAGGTGGATCGGTAAGAGGTCATTGGCACGGGCTACTCTAGTCTGCGGGTGGTGGCGCATGTTGGCACCAGTAACGCCTCGAAGCGCGTCTCCGAGGAGATTTTGAGCTACTTTAGGGGCTTAAACTCGGAGGTCGGTCGTGTCCGAGAGGAGTCTGGGGTTGATGTGCGTTTAAACATCTGCAGCATGGTCACGCGGATTTACTGTGGCTCTGAGTTTGGAGTAGGGTGGAGGGGCGAAACCGAAGGCTATGGTCCTTCTGTAGGGGCATGGGGTAGATTACGTTCACCTTCGTCCGATTCTCGGATTGTGTGGTGCACCCCTAAAGGGCTCGGGGGTTCATTACACGCCGGAGGCATCCCAGGGTGTAGCGCGTAGGATCCTTGAGCATAGTAGGGTTTTTTAGGCTAGAGAGCAGGGTAGAGTGTAGCCGTCTTAGGGGAATGGGTGTAATTGAGAGGGTAACAGAGAACAATATTACGAGAAATCCGACCAATACCGCAAATAAATTAGAGTTACCGAGCGATGAAGGCGCTGACATCCGCGATGTCAATACTGTTAACGTTTGGGATTTCGATAAAAATGGTGAAATAAAACGGGATCAAAAAGAAAATAATATATCAACCAATTGGCGGAATAATAGTATGAAGAACGCATGTATTCCTAAAACGATTACGAATGGTAAGGCTGAGGTTTATCTGAGATGCAATAGTGAGGAATTGAACGTCGTCGTATTGAACTTCCGCAGCATCCGTAAGAAAATTGCCGATTTTGAACATAATATTCGTAGTCTAGAAGCCGATGTCGTGATCGGTACAGAGAGTTGGCTCACTGAAGAGATTGCAAGTCAGGAGGTATTCCCTCAAGGCTATAGAATTGTTAGAAAGGATCGTAGTATCCGGACGGGAGGTGGAGTATTTATAGCAGTCAGTAAGGCATAGGAAAGTTTTCCACTACCGATTAATGACGCCGAAATAGAAAGTGTTTTGTATGGAGTTAGAGGAAGCGATTACACTATAGCAAATATATGCGCATTTTATAGGCCTCCCAATGCAAGTTTAGAAATTATTCATAATCACGAGAAACAAGTAGGAACGCTAATATCGAAAAATAAAGGGAGGGTCATTATAATAGGAGACTTCAACTTACCTTCAGTAGACTGGAATCATAATGGCTTTGATCCCGGTGGTAGAGAGCGTGAATCATGCGAAGCACTTATAGAAACCTTCGTTAAACACTCGTTGTGTCAGCTAGTATGATGTCCCACGAGATCGAACAATATATTAGATTTACTCGTAACGAACTACCCCGAGCGTATGAACAAGCCTTCCATAGAGGAAGGAATAAGCGATCATAATGCTGTGTACTTAGAATTTAAGCTAAAAGTGGAGAAACATGTTAAGGCTAGAAGACGCGTATATATGTACGCCAAAGGCGATTTCTCGAAATTTAGGTCTTTTTTACAGACACAATTCCCTTATTTCTGCGGGCTATCTATCGACGCTAGTACAGAGGAATTATGGTGCGTGTTCAGGGATATGTTGCGAGAGGGTACGGATAATTTTATTCCACCTAAACTTAAACGTGATGGTGCGGAACCAAGATGGTACAACCAGTAAGTTAGATGCGCTCTTAGACGGCAAAGAAAACTTCACGCTCGCTTAAATAGTAATTCTTCAAAAGTCACAGAGGAACAGAGGTCAACGATACGGCAACAATACAGAGAGGCGCGGTCAAGAGCTAGAGTAACAACGCGAGAAGCATTTAATGATTACAAAAAGAAAGTTCTGCATAGTAATTTGAAAGAAAATCCGAAAGCATTTTGGTCGTACGTTAGAGAGGTTCGTGGTAGAGGCCCCACCATAGCGTCATTGGGAACGGAGGCAGGTGATGTAGTACATGACAGCGCGGAAAAAGCGAACTTGTTAAATGAACACTTTCAGAAAGCGTTTACTTCAGTGAGCAACGAATTTGAGGAACCAGCTTTGAATGATGAGGGAAATTCGATGGAAGATATGATATTCTCGGAAACAGGTATCGCGCACCAGCTAGAGTCGATTAAGCAAAATAAGTCTCCCGGGCCGGAGGGCATACCCGCGCGTGTGTTGAAAGAGCTAGCCTCGGTAATCGCACCTTACTTGAAAATAATATTCGAAGAATCCGTTGCACATGGTACCGTTCCAAAAGACTGGAAGCTAGCATACGTAACGCCCATCCACAAAGGCGGTGATAAAGTGAACCCCGAAAATCATTGACCGATTTCCTTGACGTCATTATCGTGTATGAATCTAGAACATATAATTGTTAGCTCTGTTTTGCGTTATTTAGATGGTCGTTCTTCGCTAAGCAAATACCAACATGGGTTTCGGAAAGGTAGGTCATGCGAAACGCAGCTCGCCCTGTTCGCAAACGATTTGTCACAATGCGGAGAGAAAAACCCTCAGGTTGATGCTATTTTCATTGATTTTAAAAAAGCGTTTGACAAAGTACCCCATAATAAATTAATAGGAAAACTAGGAAAGTACGACATAAACCCTAATATCGTGAGTTGGTTAAAAGACTTCCTCTCAAACAGAAAGCAGATAGTAGTTACTGATGAGAAATCTTTATACCCGGTAAAAGTCGCATCTGGTGTTCCACAGGGAAGTGTCATAGGCCCACTACTATTCCTGATATATATATTCGATATCTGCTATGCAGGTCGCTGCAAAATAAAACTTTTCGCAGATGACACCGTTTTATATAAGGAGATGACTCGTCAGGATGACCAAAAATCGTTACAGGATGATTTAAACGCCCTTTCAGCATGGTGTCAAAATTGGAAAATCGATGTAAATCACAGCAAATGTTCCCTATTGAGTTTCTGTAAGAGCAAGAACAATGAATTAGACCCGGAGGACAGAATTGATAGATTGAATAGCCATTTTGCAGAGTACGTTAAATATTTAGGAATCACCATTTGTCGTGATCTATCGTGGAATATGCATATTCGAAGGATCGTAGGCGCAGCTAATAAGAAATAGTGCTTCGTAGGCAGAATAGTAAGAAGTAGCACAGAACAGGTACGAGAAACATGTTGTTTATCATTGGTCAGATCTCAGGTCGAATACGCTTCCAGCATATGGGATCCGTACGATAAGGGACAAATACTTGAGTTAGAAAGAATCCAACGCAGAGCAGCCAGATTCGTAAAGCAAAAATATGAGCAGAAATTAAGCGTCACATCACTCTTGAAGGAGTTGAATTGGATATCGCTAGAGGACCGCAGAATTAGCGCTAGGTTAAGGCTTCTGGAGAAATTTAGGTCGGAAGTTCTCTTAGAGGAGGTCTCAGGAATATTAGAGGCACCTACGTACATGGGCAGGCACGATCACGAGAATAAAATACGAGAGATCGACTGTAGGACCGAGCGATATCAGAGCTCGTTTTTCCCAAGGACCATACGGGATCATAACAGGAGAGTGATTCCCACGAGGGACGTTATTACGTAGGTTTTGGTGTGCTGCACCCCCTGCCACCCACCAGTCTGGTGATTTGCAGGGTATCATGTAGATGTAGATGGTGAGAGAGTGACTGCGTTCGCTTCCCGTACCATGAATAAAGTTGAGCGGAAGTATAGCGTTACGGTGCGGGATTGCCTCGCCGTTCTATTCGCGATAAATAAGTTTAAATGTTATGTTGAGGGTTATCGCTTTAAAGTAATAACTGACCACGCGTCGCTGGTTTGGCTATTTAATATGAAAAATCCCAAGGGTCGTCTCGCGAGATGGATATCCCAACTCCAGCAGTTCAATTTTGCAGTTGTATATCGCAGAGGGGAATACCACGTAGTCCCAGACGCCTCTCAAGAATATATTTTGTGGGAATACCAGAATGGCAAGGTATAAAAATTACGGATCCGTGGTACCTAGAAACTTATAAAGGGGTCGAAAGCCATCCTGAATATTTTAAGCAATACGTCCTCGTGGTCAACCAACTATACCGACCTGGTGACAAAAATGCTGATTATGACTCGCAGGTTAAGTTGGTGGTACCTAAAGAACAACGTGAAGCACTTCTAACAAAGAACCACGATTGTCCGTGTGCTGGGCATTTAGGTTTCTATAAAACTTACCACCGTCGACGTAGATTTTATTTCTGGCCGTCTTTGAGTAAGGACGTTTTGCGCTATGTAAAATCTTGTAAAGAGTACCAACAGTACAAAGTGAAACAATCCTCTCCGTGGTCGGTGGTGGCGGCCGATATAATTGGACCCTTACCGAGGCCGATTTCCGGAAAACGGTACGCGTTAATATTTGTAGATACCGCCACTCGCTGGTCAATTGCTATTCCACTAAAATCCTTAAGGGCACTTAATGGATAGTGTAATAAGCCAGTGGGGTTGTCCGGAGATCTTGTTAACGGATAATGGGCCCCAGTTCAGGTCAAAAGTCCTTCAACGAGCTTGCGACGCATATCAAATTCAGCTCGCGTATATAGCCCCATACCATCCGAGGGCTAATCCGGCTGAGAGATGCATCCGAACTCTAAAGGCAATGCTATCAATGTATTGCCAAGGCTCGCAAAGAATCTGGGACGAAAGTATTTCCAATATTATTTTCGCCCTAAGAACTGCGCGCAATGAATCCACCGGATTCCCTCCCTCATCGCTTAATCTTGGTCGGGAATTGCGAGGGCCCAATGAATCCTTCGGCAATTTGGGACACGGAGATAAGATGCCATTCCATCCAAACGAGTACCATCGTTCTCTGAGGACGAAGCTTGATAAATTTCATGAACTGGCTAGTAACTTAATAAGAAGGGCGAGCGAGCGCCAAACACGGTATTTTAACCTGCGCAGGAGGGATGTGACCTTTAGGATTTGGGGATTTGGTTTGGAAAAAGAACCGCGTCCTGTCCGACGCGGGGAAGCATCGGACTGCCAAGTTGGAGCCGAAGTTTATCGGTCCTTTTAAAATCCTTAAAATGGCGTCGCCAACGGTGTACGAGTTGGAAAATCTTAGAGGCCGAGCGGTGGGGATGGTTCACGTCGAAGACCTTCGTCCTTACAACTATTAATTGCCTTTTCATTTCAAGGGAGGAGCTGTGTAACGAGTGTGGTTATGGTCACCTTGGTCGCCAAATTTGAATTTGGCGGTGAGCAAAGGTAGCGCCACTGTTCCCGAAAGATAACGGGAGTGGCGGACGGGAAGAGGAGAGAGGGGAATACGGGGAGATCCCCAGGAGAAAAGGTCGTGGAGGCTCCCAAGGGGACTGTGGAGGCTTGTTGAAAGAGCTAGGGGTGGAGAGCTAGCGATCGGCGGCTCAAGAGGCAGCGTCACTTCTATTTTGTGTTAATTCTGGTTTTCTTGGTTTTTGTTCCCATTAAAACCTTGTTCTGATTGTACCCACGTCCGTTATTTATTTTTGTTATTTCAGAACGTTACACGTTTTTTGATCATAAATGAAAACAGGCCAAAAAGTAAAGATAGAAGGAGAGAAATTATGAACTTGACCGGGATTCGAACCCCGGTTTACCAACTTGCCGGGTAAGTGCTTTAACCAACTACCAAGCCAGACTAATTCTCCATTCTCGAATTGGGGAATTTACGGTGAAGAAAGGGTTAACTCAGTTAGTTAACCTTACCACACTAGATGTCCTCACTGAGGCACAGTGGAAAACATCCCTACTTTACTTCAGAATTGAGAAGATATTAAATCACAAGAGTGAAATGACAGAAAATTAACTTATATGCTAGAGTGCATAAGACTGATCACAAATGTAGAGATAGGGAAGGAGAAAAATTCTGAAATTGATCGGGACTCGAACCCGGGTCCCCCATTTGCCGGGTAGGTGCTTTAACCAACTAAGCTACCAATCCAGTCTAATTCTCCATTCTTGTGGTCTGAAGTCACAAGGTCCCCCAATTGGTATAGAATCTCCATTCTCAAATTGTGCCTCAGTGGGGACATCTGTTGTGGTAAGGTTTACCGAGTTAGCCCTTTATTCACCGTTAATTCGAGAATGGTGGATTAGTTGGTTAAAGCACCTAACCAGTAAGTTGGGGGTTCGACTCCCGGTCATGTTTGGAATTTTTCTCCTTTTCTATCTTCACATTTGTGATAAATCTTATGCACTAGCGCATATAAGTAAAATTTCCATCATTTCACTCTTGTTATAAAACACTATTTTTACGATTTTAAATATTTCACTTTAAAACTTTCATGTAATGCAAAATTCAGAAGATTCCTTCCTCTATTTATCGAATAAATGATAGAAGAATTCGCTTTAATCAATTTTCGACTTGTACGCGTTGATTGTCGAAAGCAGTAGCATCTATCGAGCGAAATTGGCATCTGCACTCAACGCACGCCCAACACTTGCCGCTGCAGTCAGAGGCGGCGATTAATCTTCGAATAAGCATTCTCTAGGAAACTACGCAGCGTTATATTTATTTTGTCGGAGGAACTTCATTCCACTCGAATTCCCTTCTTTTTCTCTCGCGCAACACTAAGGGTGTATTAAAGGAAAATATTGGAGCGAAAATAATTTGGCGAACATATAAATCTTCCAAAAAGGCTCATCTCGACGACGTCGGAAGTCGTCCTGATGCATTCTATTACAACCCTTAAGAAGCATAGACGTCAACAGAAACCTCTTCTCTCTCACTCACCCCTCTTTTTCCCCTTTTTGTTTTCCTCCCTCCTCCCGTATATCCCATCCGTTTTCCTTTCTTCACTTCTAACATTCGCTTCTCTTCACTTCTCATCCTTTCTCTACACTTTCTTCACCGCAGTAATCCTAATTTTCTGATTCACGCATCCATTATCTCCTACTTATAAAAAAAACCTCCCGACGCCGCGTGTATTTCACTCATTCTTTTCTTTCACGTCTTCCCACATCATCCTTTTCTATTTGATTTATTCTTGTATGTCGCTGGAAAACTATCTTTTCTCCATCCTCTTTTTTCTATCTTCGACTACTGTCTTCCATTCCACTTTCTCTATTCCCTCTCTCTCATTTCTTTCTTTCTCTTCATCTTCGCCTTTCTCTTCGCCTCTCTAAACGCTTGTCATCCCTCGTCATTGTAATCGATTTGTAGCCGAAATATGATCCTTCTCCGTCGATTGCGATGTTCCCGTGTCACGTGACCGTGTGAAATGCGTGTTGGGCCTCTCCCTTAGCATCTGTCTCCCTCGATTTTCGAAGTGAAAAGACACGAGGAGCGATACATATTTTTCTTTCTTCAACAAAAGAGTGACAGATGGAGAAACTTAGATTAAGCGACACATTTCGGGGTCGGTGGCATCTTCGCGTCTCACAAAGAACCCTCCTTTCCTCTCTTCTTTCACTTTTCGCTCGAAATCCCAATTCGTAGATGGCTTCGTTCTTCCCCTGTGTCGCTTCCTCCATCTCCTCCCCTTCTTTAACTCCTCCTTTCCTTCCCTCTCACCCATACTTTCCCCTTTTCCTCCCACCTTCTTTCTTCTTCCTCCCTCCAATCCTCATTTACCTTCCCCTCCTTTCCTTCCTTCCTACTACTACCCTCCCCCCTCCCTTCCCTTATCGTCCCCCTCAATCACTCCCATTCCTTGCGCCCCTTATCCTTTCCTCTTCCTCCCTCCAATCCTCATTTACATTCCCCTCCTTTTCCTTCCTTCCCCTACCACCACTCCCCCTTCCCCTCCCTACCTTCTTTTCTCCCTCCATCCATCCAATACTACTTCCTTCCCCTCCCTCCCCTCCTACCATCTTCTTTAAGCTTTCCACTTCATCCACATCTGTCCGTCGTGCAATGGACGGCTCTTAGAGGAAACTCGCCGAAGGCTTTGGGGAAATGGATGTTCTCTCCCTCACCCTCCTTCTCTCTCTCTCTGCTTCTCTCAGTGTCCCCATCCGAGCGCATCGGTTCCAAAAATATAGATATTAACCGTCCTGTGTTTCTTTATCCCGTCAGTAAAATCAGTCATGATGTAGCCTACTGGAATTACATTTTTAAATTAATTATTGAGATATTTGAGATAGTTTCTCTTCAAAATACAGTCATTTCATTTAAACCATACATAGATATTGCTGTATCAGCGATTTTAGCGGTGAAAAAATGTTTTTTGTGTATTTTGCATTAAATATGATAGAGATGTATCAAGAAAATTTAATTTACACTCATAATATTAATGGTATATCTTGTAAAAGCAATTCATTTCCAATTTTCGCAACTTCCGAAGAAATTAATAATTTTTTATTAACTCGTATAAAAATAACTAAAAGATGAGAACTAATTTTTTATGAGCACAGAATCTATGAAAAATAATTGATTGGTTTGTAATCATCTCATGCTTAATGCTACTAAATAATTAATTTTCACGCCTAATAATATCATTTAAAACGTTAGTATTACTCTATTTATGATCATTAGCATTCCAATCAGGTTGTTACTATGGCTCATGAGAAAAAAGGACATACAATACACAAATATACCCTTGCACATGGCACCCATTTCAATCAAATATGTACTTCCTTTCCATCAAATCCAAAAGCTCTGATACAAAAAGGAATCACCGTAGAGTAGGAAACCTATTTCATTATAGACTTATTCTCTTATTGAAATTTATGTTAATCATTGTGTTCATGCATATAAAACTCGTACTCCACCAATTTCCGATAAAATCGATTATCTCTCTCATCACCCTTGAGGGTGCGATGCCCAGCACAGCACACCTACATTGTTTTTGCCAAATCTCAAGGATACTGTCCCTAGTTATTGTCCAAGATTGAAAGATTTGAACTTTTTCTTCCGTGCAAAAATTAACAAATTTATATAGGCATGTTTTACTTTACTTTAAGTTAGGATATAATTTTGGTTTTTTAAATGTACAAGAAGAGTAAATATATTTAAAAGTAAAACAAATTAAGCTTTTATTTCACCTATTTTTTAAATTTACAGAATTTAGTTTTTGTGTATACAGACACCCACAAACACACAAAATCTATACCTGAGGTCGTTCTTAAGTTGAAGTTGTGTAACTAATATGGGTACTGTCATGATGTCACGATTTCAGGAATACAAATTTATATAACCATTTTAATTATAATTTTTACACATTTTAATCCATAACGTACAACATATATTAAGAATTAATATTAATTAGTTTTGTTTTCACATCGATATAAAAGCTCATACAATTATCCTCGAGACGTTCATATTTTAGTCATAACGCAAATAACAGCACTTTTATTAAATTATTACGTATTACAACACATTAGGCATTAAAAATGAATTAGCTGTAAGAGGAAATATGATCATCGAAATAATGTAGAGGAAATGAAAACAAATTTACTGGCAGTAAAAAGCCAAAAGAAACATTTTCCAATAGTAACTTGTAGTTCGCACGCACCAAAGAGGACTAAGGACGTGTTGCTGCAGAGGTTTTTAGATTGTCTCAGGAGATTCGTTACACTATGGCTATGTTTCTCACTCAGCCGAATCTATAAATTTTTTTGTAATGTATACTGCAAATTTCATTAATCTACCAATCATGATATTATCTTTTTTGTGGAACTGAAGAATGTACTTATTTTATAAAATTACAAAATTTATTCAATTTTTATCGTATCTTCATCATGGATTAGCGTTATTAGTACCATTTTATGGATTATATGCTATTTAATTTGAATATTTGCCTATTATTTTTCATGTTCGTGTATAGAGACCGTAATTATGTTGCTAGAGTAACCCCTTTTCTCCATCGTTGCATCCCGTTCTTAAAAATAGGCTAATAAGAAGCGAACCGAGCGCTATAAACTCTTATTTCAAGAAAGCTGGGCGATCTCGGTGCTATATATTATGCACTGCCTGCCCGCCATTATATTCGAATGTTTCAGAATGAGCGAGGTTGCCTCTCGCTTTTACGACACTCAGAATCCTCACTCTTCTCCAGCGACTCAAGTACAGCGATATATTGGAAGTTTGCTGAGGCTTGGGGAGCGGTTTTTTGTTGTGTTCCCTCTCATTCTTATCCTCTTCCACATTATCTACAGCAATTTACTGCGTCTCCTTATCTGGAGTGTGCTTGGTTTTGCAAAAAGTTTCGTTCATGAAGTACAAACCTACAAAGTCAGAAGAGTTTGGTGTGAAAGTCATTAGAGTTCTCAGCTCCGCTCGGTCACCAGAAGCAAAGGAGGGATAATACCTTACTAAGCACTTCCTGTGGGATTCTGGTTATTCCCTAGGGATTGAAGATAACTGATTGGATTGGCAAACAGGATCAAAACATGCAATCGTTCCATATTTATGCCTGCTTGAGTGTGAGCGACACAATGATCCATGATCAGAATAATCTTTCTTCCATGACAAACCATCTCTTTCTCCACCCGAATGAATCGCAACATGAACAGATCCAAAGTCATATTTGTATTTTTGGTCCTGTCATCATAAAGGTGATTTGTCATCGTTTTAGGCCCTCAAGGATCTCAGTAAACTCTTATTTATGGGAGTCCAGGAGTTTGCGTGTGTTGTTTTATGCAAAATCATTTCTTGTTTTGCGTATATAGCAATTTTACTAAATTAACGGTTTAAATTTCAGTAAAGGGTTATTTAAAAAAATCTCTAACGCATATAAATCATTACGAAGGGTTGCATCACCGCTGCGTTTTAATGGTATAAAAATTGATTACGAATAACATTTCGGAAAGCATTAGCAGTCTCTAAATTGATCAGCAACCAAACTCGTTCACCGAAATCTTTTTAACTCCAAATATGTTAAATAATCTCTGTCTCTCAAACGTCATCTCCCGAGACCTATCCACATGACGTTAATCGAACCCCTTTCAGCCAGAATTAATTACCCTCCCCTCTTGTGAATTTCCCTGTCACCAAACGAACGAAGATTGTCTCTGTCTTATGCTCCACGCGGTCGTTTCTCTACGATCTCGAGTCCTTTGCGCGTCCTCGACCAATCAGGGTAGAGCGTCTCAAGATTCCGATATTCCCACCCAACACTCTCGACGAGTCCTCATTTAAACCCACGTCACGACCCCTGGGACCGACTCCTTTACCTCTCCTTCCTCATATTCTACGTCATATCTCCCTCCTTTCTCTCCCTTCCTCAATTCTTTCTCCAATCTTTCCTCCCCTCTTACCTCTCAATTCATTCTTTCCGCCATTTCCTTCACCCTTTTTCTCTTCCCTTCCCTTTCCTCACTTCAACTCTTATCCCTCTTCATCCGGCCTCCATTTCGATCCCTCCTTTCTTGCCCTATATCCCTTCCTGCCCCTGAGACCCCTATCCTTTCTCTCTCCAGCATTCCCTTCTAAAACTCACGGTGCTGTATCTTTGTTACCTTTTCCGCGTTGCTTGCACACTTTCAAAGCACTTCCGTTTCCATGGCGGCTGAGCAAATAAACTCAGTCGGCTTCCATCGTTTAAAAGCCAAAATCACCTTTTGGAGAGGTTGGTCGTCAACATTCTGTCGATAGAATCAGTTACTACAGGATATTTGGCATTGGGCTTTAACAGCCAGCGGCCCTTAAGCCTCTATAACAGTCGTTTTTGAAATATACTTCCTCACCGGTCTTTATTAGAGTGGTAACGTTTGATTGTGTCATCGAGGTCTCCTCCCAACCGCTTATACATTTCATAACTGCGGCATCAATTCAATTCTTCTTTTTCCAATTCATGTCTCCCTATCTATCACCTTTTCTCTTCTCATCAATCTCTTCCTTCATTTCTCTAAGTACTCGCTTGTCATCTTACGCTCATCTCAAATTGCCTCTACACACAAAAAACAGCTTTCTTTAATCATTATATCTGCATCCCCTTTCATGTCGGTAAGGCAGTTATTTCTTATGCCCTCCAATTCACTCCTGTCACTTCTACTTTGAGTTCTCTTCCTAGTCTTCTTCTATTGCTGCGTATCTACTCGCACGCACGCACGCACGCATTTGGACGCTGAACGATTGGTTAACAGAAGTTTGGAAGGCTATTAGATTACGTTTTAGAGAGCTGATATTTTATGTGGAGGAATTTCAAAGGCGCTGGCAAGAAAACTCACGAGATCACACAGCCAATGTCACGCACGCATGCACATGAATGATTTTCTGGTAACAGGCATCTCGGAATCTCCGCTTTTTATATATCATCGGCGCCTAAATTTTTGTTTTCTAAGAGATATGCTCTCACGAATTTTGTTCGAGTACCTTTTTAATTTCTGGCTCTTAATTATCAGGCGCCCAATCGTCCTGTTTACCGCAATTGCACAAAAAGACGCAGTTTTCTAAAAATCTTCTTTCTAATTTGTCTCCAAGGACTGTCTTTCTTATCAACCAATCACTCTCTTCAAATTAAAACTATATCCTACTTCCACCTCCAGAAATCGCTCAAAAAATTCTTGCAATTTTTTATGCAACGATTTTTGGAATTATTGCAGCCATACCCCCTTTCTGGTGAAGTATAATTGAAGAGTTTTCCTATTTACCTATATCACCATTTTATCAAGCATATAAATTAATCATTTCGCTTCGCTTAAACATGCGGGAGTAGAAACTGCTCTCTCTCTCTCTCTTCCTTAGAATTTTCTGTCCCTATTTCCCGCTATGAAATCAATGAAACAAGATGATTCCTTTGTTACTAAATGTTTAAAATGTATGAAATTTTCTCCAAAGAAGTTACTCTAGGCGCAATAACGCCTGCATTTCCTCATATCTCATATAACATAAGAACGCCTGAACATGGAGTACCCCCTAGAACGGCGGACGGGACAAAAATGTCCCATACGACAAAGTCGTACAGTCGCAGTACTAGGTTCAATTTTTATGAACGTTGTAGTCTCTACATTACTGACTGTATACTTTAGCATGCTGTAGAATGTAGCGTTGCACCGTACTCAACTGAAACGCTCTAGTAAATTAGCCCGCAAACAGTGCTGCAGGAACACGTTCTAACCTGCATCACACTGCGGGAGCAAGTGGAAGGCGGGAGGGGAGAAGGGTGGGGCTAGAAGTTGGACTGGCGAAAGTAGAGAGGGGAGGAGGGGAAGGGCATGCCATAGTCTACAAAAATGTTACAAAGCCGCCTGCATAAGAATAATATCACAGAGAATGTGAAACAAAGTAGTAACTCATTTTGGGACTAAATTGTCCCATCCGCCGTTCTAGGGTAAAATGGTTTTATAATCCTTAATATTGAGAGGGGATGTTCAAAAGTGTAGAGTGGAATGCAACCCTCAAATGATTAAAAGTCACGAAATCTCGACTAAATTAAACCGGAATCACAGAAACTGTAGGGGACGTAACATCAGAATGGGACAAAATTGTCCCGTCCGACGTTCTAGAGTTAAAGGGCGGTGACTTCATTACATACAGATTGTCGATGTATGTTATATTTCAAAAATCCCTCGTATATAAATAATGCGCAAGTTGTGCATTCGACTTGATATTTGAGTGAGTTTTACTTTCTCCATACGTAGTAATCGGGAAGTATTGTGATCATAAAAAAAATCGACTTCGAGATTTCAAAGGAAATACACGTTTTGAGGTCCCTAGAACACGTTTAGACTATTTTCGGAATGATGTCTGTGTGATTGGATGTGTGTGCGTGCGTGTGTATGTTATTGTGTGCGCTGTAACTCAAAATGTACTTGCTATATCCTTACCAAATTTCATATGTAAAACTTTAACATGAGCACAAAGCATGGATTAGTTTTTGGACAATAACGGTTAACCGGAAGTCGAGGTTTATTCGAAACCCGATTCGATTTTTGCGATATTTCTCCGTTAAAACATCATTATTGTATATACAATTCTGTACAAAAGTTATAGAGAATGTAATTTCCTACAACTTTCATTTGAAACAATTTTGCATAGCAGTTATTGTTTAGGAGTTATTTATAAAAAATCTGATGTGGCCAACACATGACTCTCCATACTTGGGGTATATATATTTAAAGATTATGAATAGCATTCATTATAAGGCAAAATTATTATTTCGTATCGTAAAAAAATACAGTCGTCCTTATTGCCGTGAATTAGGTACATATATTTCGAATATGTTTACAGAATTCACCGCTACATGGTGGTGGCGCTGTATACTTGAAATTACGAAAAAGCTAAATATCTCCGAATTGGATGGTTCTACGAAAATTTGTTTCAAACAAAATTTGGAATAAATATTATTCTCTACAACTTTGGTCCTCACGAAGATTACCAATAACGACGTTTTTAAGGAGAAAACCGAAAAACCGGTTATTTATATAACTCCTAAACAATAACTACAATAGAAAATTGTAGGAAATTACATTCTCTATTACTTTTGTACAGAATTGAATATACAATAATGATGTCTTAACGAAGAAATATCGCAGAAACCGAATCGGGTTTCCTATAAACCAAGACTTCTGGTTAACCGTTATTGTCCGAAAACTAATCAATTCTTTGTGGTCACACTAAAGTGTTATATTTGAATTTTGGTAACGATACGGCAAGTACTTTTTGAGTTAGAGCGCCCACAATCACACACGCACACACACGCACACACGCACACACATACATCAATCCGAAAATAGTCTAAACGTGTTCTAGGGATCTCAAAACATGTATTTCCGTTGAAATCTAGAAGTCGATTTTTTTCGTGAACACAACATTTTCCCATTACTACGTATGGAGAAAGTGAAAATAATAGGTTTTTTTCAGTTTCCGTCAAATGTCTCCTTAAAAACGCCGTAATTGGTAATCTTTGTATGGACCAAAGTTGTAGAGAATAATATTTATTCCAAATTTTGTTTGAAACAAATTTTCGTAGAACCATCCATTTCGGAGATATTTAGCTTTTTCCAGTATACAGCGTCACCGCCATGTAGCTGTGAATTCTGTAAACATATTCAAAATATAATTTACAGCAATAAGGACGACTGTATTCTTTTACGATATGAAATAATAATTTTGTCTTATAATGCTATTCATAATAATTTAAATATCTATACCCCAAATATGGAGAAAGTCATATGTTGGCCACATTAGATTTTTCGTTGATATGAGCAGGCTGCGACAGAGTCGAATATGTTTATTGTGGTCAATAATATGAAATACGCAGAATCATTAAATGTATGCTCGTATTATCCTTTATAGTGCAAGGAAAAGGAAGGAGTAACAAGTATAATCCAATGAGACTTATCACGAAATTTTCAGTAAAATCGAGCGAACAACGCTAGGTCTTTCATTTGTCATTTGATCCGAAATTCACAAACTATATTTATACACACACGTACACGCACACGTTCATTTATTTGTTGAAGTGATAGTAATATAGGAATTAAACCTGAATATAAAAGGAGAGAGTAATAAAAAATCTCTCTAGGAGCCTATTTCAACCTGCTGGAAAAGGAAGATATAAATCGAATATATGAGAGAGGAGGTGGGTAAGAGAGAGGGAGGGAGAGAGAGGGGCGTGAGAGGAATGTTAGATGGGTAGGTCGACCGCGGAAGAAGAAGACAGTAGGGCCAAAGGATTCGAAAGACAAGTATTTTCCCACGTTCCTGTGACCGGATAACATTTTTATCCCTCTTCCCAACCGCTTGCCTTTTCGGCAATCCTTTCCTTTTATACGTATGTATGCATATATGTACGGCAATGCTTTAGGGCATCACAGAACGACGGTCGCGTATCGGCAGGACCTTGGGAAAATTCCATTTTCGGGGAAGGCAGCTCGTGCGGTGAAGATTGGGAGCGAAGGGTGTGTGTGTGGTTAGGATGTAATCAGGTGATAGGAAGAGAGATGGGAAGAATACGGATGCTGAGGAGAGATGCCATGGAAGGGAGTTGGGGAGGAGAAAAAGAGGGACGAGGAAGAAAACACGAGAGGGGGACATAATGGGGTCCGGAAGATGGCCCATCACGGAGAGATAGGGACTATGTAAGGGAGAGAACGAGGGTAAAAAGGGCCAGAGAGAGGATAAGATTCTGGGGTTGGCCCCACGAAACGCGGTTGTGATGGGAGATAGGGGGAGTGTTATGGGAAAGAGGATGGAGTAGGAGAGGGAGTGCCCCGTTAAAAGATTCCAGAGGATTGGGGTCAGTGTGGGAGTGAGATAGAGTGAATGAGGCGAGTTTTGCATTCCAATTCGGAGGAAATGAAGTGCCGTAGAGCGTGAAAAGAAGGGTTATGGAATGTCGTAAAGGAGGGGAACGGACAGCGGATAAAGATGAGAAAATGAGTAGAAGGCGCGGGAAAAAGGGAACCATATAATCGAGTAAGATGTCGTGTTAATGCGCTACTGAAAATCGAAAATCGTGGGTCTTCATCCAGTTTATTCAAACTAGTTGCTCTCAGGCGGATAAATGCAGTCAAGTAAATATCCTTAGGCTGGTTCGCGGTCACTACTACTTCGACTAATGGCTATTATGTTTTCTTATGCCTCATGTCATTCAACAGAAAGAATCTCCTTAATACCACAATCGGAAGCATTTTTACTGTAATCAGTTTTAATCAGTGAAACAATATTAAATAACATTATAATCTTTCATATTTTGATAAGGAATCATTAAGTGCCCATGTTCTAATTTAGATTTTATATGCAATTTGTATTTAAATTTCTTTGTTATCATTTGTTATTGAATCCCCATATTGTCGTTTTTATGCCGTCACAAATTGGTAAATGAGCTGTTGGCAAAAAATTTTCCTGCAATCAGGCAAAAATTTATTTAACGCTTATTAAAGTCGACAGGGCCATCAAAATATTTGCTCTTTTGGGCTTTATCAGACCCCAGACCAGATATAATATTAAAGGAAACGTCCCATCAATATTTTTAATCCCCTTCTTCATTTTTATAAACAATGGTCTTCCACCAACATTCATTGTCGTTTGCAGGTCACATTATTGTGTGATGAAGTGCTAACGTCAGGAATTCGTGTTTTATATTTTATTGTAACTTACTTGATTTTTACTGTATATTTATTAAATTATATTTTATGACTTTCATCGTAATGTTTCCCTGCCATATTATTGATATTCCTTACAAAATATAAGATATTATTTGATCAAATTTGGTCATAAAACTAAGGTTAATATTATTTTAATCTCGTTTTTTTATACTGAAGCTATATATTAAAGCTTTATGATTCTAACATTGATAATTTAATGGTTGGACCTGCTATACTCATATATAAATCGTTATCATCTATCATATATAAATCGTTATCATCTTTGTCATTGGAATATTTATTAGAATAACACAATCAACGCATTTAACAGAATGTCACATCAAATTTTTTCTTCATAGTTATATTAAATATCTGATATGTAAAATCACATAATTCGATTTTGGAATTTGAAGAGACTTGATATTGCAGAGGTTTACAAAAAGGTTAGGATGGGGATAAAATATCGAAGAATAGAGAAATACTATGACATCTAATTGAAGAGAAAAAGAGAGGGGGGAGGTAAAAATGATTGATTCGCGAAATGGCGAGAGATTAAAATGACGTTTCCGATCGCCAAATAGGAGGGAATGAGAGATAGAGGGAAGAGAAGATGAACGGGGAATCCCCATTGGGGTGGAAGGGGAGAGGGGAGATGGATGGGGATGGGCTTTTTTGGGTAAGGAGGTTTGCAGTGGGGCTGCAGATGTCAGAGGCATGTCAATGAGTCTAGTAATTGCTATTCTGCGGCAACCACGGAAAGCATGAATAGGTTCATGATTGGGAGGGTGCCAGAGACTACGTGAATATGACCTGTTGCCAATCACAATGGATTTTACGGCCACACCGGTCGACTGAGGTCCTTCAAAGGCGATATCTCTCGAAGATCACCTCTCTCTCTCTCTCGCTTTCCCATTCTTCAAACAAATTCTCTATCCACTCCACTCCAATATTTTTCGAGCATTACTTTATTTCACTTGTTAATATATCGCTTTCCTCTCTCATTCCTAACCCATTTCCTTTATGCCTATTTCTCTCTTATATCCCAAGATATCAATTGGTTATTATATATTTCCTCTAGGATTACAGCTATCATTTTACTCGTGTGACACTAAAATTATTTTGTGACATTTTGAGAAATTGTGTGAATATTTGTCTTTGACTTGCAGGCCTATATGCAATTTTTTCGTTCAGCCCTTTATCGTCATAGGCGCATTACTGCGGTGATTTTTTTCTGCAATAACCGTCTCACTACCTAATTAAAAATTGTTTGACATCTTTTATCTCTTTCTCAGTTATATGTATATTTCAAAGTATCAAACGTTAAATAGCATCACATCTTTTTAAACATACACCACACTCTCCAACTATACTAGGTGTCTTATTTCCTATAACATCCTGTTTTTAGCCATATGTTATTACACCTTTCCTATTTCCCAAATAAGCAGACACATTTTTCTGACCAGGTAAACCCTGCTACGGTAAGGAGTGGACCGTGCAGTCAGCGACTCAACGCCGAGGGTTAGGCGGCGGGAACAAGCTGAGACGGTCAACGGTCTAGGGTAGAAGAACTATCTCGGGAGGGGTCAACAATCCCTTAAAAGGGACTAAATAACCTCAAAACTTCCGGATTCAGGGTAGATGAGACTGTGAAAGCCATAGACATGTATGTGAATGACTGAAACTCCGATTAAAAATACTTTCCCTCCAAATTAGGAGTTCGGCGATAAGCAGTCCCCTTAACAAGGTTAAAGATCATTGAAATGTACCTTAGAAGTAAAGGAAATGACGGTCGGTTTCCTCGACAACAGCGTTCGCCAGAGAAATGGACTATGATATTTTGCATATGGAGTGTGCGAGATTTTAGTGGTAAATGCGGAAAAGCGATAAATGAAGTAGAAAAATATAATATTGATATGATAGTGCGAAGAGATACAAAAGTGGAAAGGAAATTAAGTTTCACTCCACCATTTACACTCTCTTACTTGTTTATACTCTCTCTCTTTCTCTTAAATGGAAGAGGGGACCTTATGGTCTCAATTTCGCCCTGAAAATAAAGTCACTTATCTATCTCTCTCTCTCTCTTTTGCAGGCTTTTTCACATCCCGTCTTTCTCCGTCAAAACTCCCTTCTTCTTCCCTTTCATTTATTTTATTTCCCCCACCCCACCCCCATCCATACGCCCCTTGCTATGTCCTTCTCTCAAACAGCCACACAGCTGCGGATTAGCCTTTTGTCACGTGTATCTATGTATATTTTTGGGGGATTCTTCGAAAATGTCAAGCCGTGACATATATCCGTTCCTCGTTTTTGGACGACGCTTTTATTCAACCGCTGGCGAGAGAGAAAGAGGAAGAGAGAGAGAGAGGGGGGGACAGAGGGGGAGGGGGGGAGGTAGAGGGGGGGAGAGAGACCGGCGTCAAATATTCATGGACTCGTATTCATTTTCGCTTGAAGCTCATATCCAGCCGCTTAATTTTCCTTGTTTGTTAAGAACGACCTATTTTGGAATGGATGCTTCATGAATCCGATATTTAGCTTGTTTAAAAATATATTCATCTTTCTTCCTCTTTCTGCTTAAATACAAATGTTTACGCTAACCTGACACGGATTAAAATTTTATTTTTTAAAATAAACAAATTTTATTCTATTGTGTATGCCCAGAATTTTCCTCAATTTGAACATTAAAAATTGCAATTTTATGAAGTCCAGAACGTACGAGGTGCTACCCAAACGTTCCGGGACTGGCCACATGGAGCGCTAACCGGAAGTAGTAGGGACTTCTGCCGCTAGGATGTGTTGAAGACATCCTTTATGAAGCAGTGTGTAAATTTCATGTGTGTGTGTGTACACGGGTTTTCTTTTCACGCGAGTTTTTTCAACCCATTGTTGCCGGCGTTCTGCGATTTTCTTGTGTAGTGAAATGGCAGACTTGAAGGAGCAGCACATCTGCATCAAGTTTTGCTTCAAGATTGACAAAACCGCGTCCGAGACACATGAAATACTTAAGGAAGCATTCGGTGACGAGGCTATGAGTAGAACCCGGACTTTCAAGTGGTTCTCGCGTTTCAAACGTGGACAGATGTCTGTTGAAGATTCCGAACGTTCTGGTCGGCCTTCAACCAGCACAACGGACGAAAACATGGAAAAAGTGGGACAGGTCATTAGCGAGGATCGTCGGCGTACCATCCAAGATGTCAGCAGCATTGTTGGCCTGTCCTACGGGACATGTCAATGAATTCTGTCTGATGAACTAAACGTGAGGCGGATTGCAGCCAAATTCGTGCCCCGCGTGTTGACCTAGGACCAGAACCGACATCGACTTTGTGTAGGGAACTCAAGGAGCACGTTAGAAACGACCCAAACTTTCTTTCAAAGGTCATTCATTACCGGTGATGAAAGCTGGTTTTATGGCTACAACCCCGAAACCAAGCAGCAGTCTTCCCAGTGGAAGACTCCATCTTCTCCGCGACCGAAAAAAGCAAGGCAGGTCAAGAGCAATGTCAACAGCATGTTGATCGTCTTCTTTGACATGGAGGGAATTGTCCATAAGGAATTTCTTTCCCAAGGTCAGACGGTGAATCAGCAGTTCCACACCGAATTCCTGAGGCATTTGAGGGATAGGACGTGAGACGGAAACGGCCTGAGAAGTGGCGCACGCAAGATTGGCTCCTGCATCACGACAACGCGTCCGCGCACACCGCTCTGTCTGTGCAGCAGTTCCTGCCCAAGAACGACATGGCACTGGTCCCCCATCTCCCCTACTCCCCCGACTTAGCCGCATGCGACTTCTTCCTGTTCCCCAAGATGAAAATTCGTATGAAGGGACGGAGATTTGACACTGTTGAGGACATCCAGGTGGAATCGCAGGAAGCGCTGAACAGCATTTCAAAATCACAGTTCCAGAGGTGCTTCCATGACTGGCAGAGGTGCTGGGATCGTTGTATCAACTCCCAAGGGGACTACTTCGAGGGTGATGGTGGCGATTAGAACCTCAGGTAAGCCTACGGTAGTTTATAGCTACAGTCCCGGAACTTTTGAGCAGCACCTCTTATATACATGCTTTTCATAAGAGTATAGGGATGAAATATTGGGGTCGCAAAAACCCTCAAGTGGAATATTTTTGGAATTTTAGAATTCTGCCGTTGACTGTATCCAATGGCGTATCATTATGTCAAATTTCAGATCTGTAGACCTTCTAGTAGTACCTTAGGTTTTATAGCCTCTATCTTCCTTTGAATGCGAGAAGTAGCTGTTTATAATATATATAAAACGACCCTACTTGATATCACGGGTAAATGAAAAGAATAAAGAGAATGAAGTTTCTTTTAGATACGATTGATTGGGTTAACGAACTTACTCCTGAGCAGTTAAGTGAGCAAACAGGAAATATCTTTAGCTGCTGACGAATTCTACCAAAGAATTATGAAATGACGATACTGGAAGTCAATCCAAGAAGCCGGACAACAGCCAAGATACAGCCGATCCGTCTGCGAATGCGCATCAGTTGTGACGATAGGTCCGCAAAGAAAAAAGTTGAAATTCAGACAAGTGAGAGTGAGAAGGGAAAGACATGAAACTGAGAAAAGAAACGTTCGTGTTAAATTTCCCCTTCATCATAGAAATAACTAACAATTATTTTCTTTCATCCAAAAGATATTTATGACATTTGAGGTTTTCTTTTTAAAAGAACGCATTATAAATTCACGCGAAAGAGTCACGTGATGTTTCCTCGGGACGATGTCTTCTGAAAACGCTTTGCCTTTCAGAGGATCTCTAACTTCTTTCGGCGTCCCCGTCGAACCGTTTTTATCAATCATATTTTTCTTGATATTTTTCGACCGTGAACGACCCATTTAATATCGCACGTCGCTTCAAATATTTCTCATTCCTCCATCTCGGGTGGAGAACCCCAAAAGCGCCCATTCCTCTCGGGCCCTTCGCTTTCCCTCGAAACACGTATTCCGTCTCATAATATCTAACGACACGGCCTCTCTCTCTCTCTATCTCTCTCTCTATCTCTCTCTCTCTATCTCTCTCTATCTCTCTCTCTATCTCTCTCTCTCTCTCTCTCTCTCTCTCTCTCTCTCTCTCTCTCTCTGTATCTCTATCAGTCTTTAGCATTCTTCCTATCTTTCTCATCCTGCATTTCCTTCTTCGCCTCTTCTTTTTTTTTCTTCGGTTCAATCAAGTTTTATCCTAATCCTAATCCAGGCTGTCACTTAGAGACACATTTGTATTTTTATTCACGATTACTTGTACAATTAAATTTATTTGGCAGTGAGACTTTGTGTATTCTATTATTTTATATTTCTACATAAATAAACACCATCAAATTGTTTTAACTCTTTGTGTTTCATTTATATAGATCCTAATACAAAATTCTGACGTTAATTACCACGATGTGACTCAGAGACACATTGATACAATGTAACGAAAATGTTCTCTGTGAATTTGCCTTTTGTTACATAAGGGCATTTATTGGACTGATAATTAACGCTGGACTATATAAACAAAGTATAAATGACTATAAAGAATTTTGGGATCCATTGTTTGGTAGTCCTATTTTTCGCGCATGTATGTCTAAAAATAGATTTATCGCATTACATCTTCACATGCGTTTTGATGACATGTCAACTCGATCTATTTAACCATGTATAATATGTAATCATCGTATATAATAAAAAGCAAGTCTCTGTCTATAACGCTAACTTTTCTCTGTCTATAACGCTAACTTGAACGCTAATGACTCGAGAAGTAATGAAGATAGAAACTCGAAATTTGGCAGGGATGTTTGATTAACACTCAAATTTTAATTAATAATTAAAATATTCCTTTTAACGCAAATGCGGTTTTTTCATATTAAAGCAAATTACATCAGTTTTTATGGGTCCAAATATCTTTTACCATTTCTAATCACCTGAAAAAAACCTTGGAGTGCAATTAGTTTGGTCCTTACAAATCGTGAAAAACGTAAAACATCCGCCTCCCGTCTCTCTTTCTATCCCACTCCTTCTCTCTGCGCCCTATATATTGTATTTCTCCAGTTCCTTTTTCCGGTTAATTCTTTTTACCTCGCACTCTCGGACGATCTGACTTCTTTCTCTCGATTTACCTTCAAACTTCCACCATTTAAGTAAACCTCCTTTCCCTACATCTTCTATGGCTCTATCCATTCAATTTTATGCGGGATGTCTCTTCCGTTGGCCCTGCCGTCTTACATAAACATGAGGCATAAAAACCCGTTGTAACGTACTTCTTGCCACTTTTTCCTTTTCATCCCACGTGCTTCCATCCTCCCTCCCTCCCTCCTTTCCTTCTTTCCTTCTTTCTTCGTCTCGTCTGGCTCTCTCCTCTTCTTCAACTCCACCATACTGCCTGTCTCTTTTCGCCAATTCATCATTCTACGTTTTACGCTCTTCTTCACGTAATTTCTCTTTATCTTATACTTTTTCTATAGAATTCTTTCCGTGTCCACCAGTATTTTTGCCTCTATCCTCCATCTGATACTCTCTCTCATTTCTCATTTATATGGATCCTTTTAAAGTATAGAAGTTTTATGCAATGTTAGATTATTCTTTTTTTATAATTGTATATTAAAAAGTTTACATGGTGAAGGATTGAGTGTAAGAAGATATAACATATTCTGTATCAGTCCCGAATAACGAAGTGTGTTCATCCAGAGAAATTTATTCAATGCATCGCCAAAATGAAGACGATTATTCACTTATATTTCTCCCATTTTATTCCTTGGAAATACATATTCCTTATTTCCTCGATATTTTTCTCTCCTGTTTTTGCACTGTCATTCGTCTCTTCCTTTTGTGCCATCTATTATAATTTTCACTTCTTCCTTCGGCATCACTCTTTCTTGCATATTTTTTCCCTTTCCCTTTTTGAGGGAATTCTCTTTCCCTCTCCATCCCTGAATCTTTTATTTTTCTTAGATGGATCGCCTGGATCTTCTCTCAATGGCAGGAGAATTTCTTCAGAGTAATGCCTCTAAAAGCAGCTAAGTCCCGCGAGGGAAAAAGGAGGCGTAGGCTGAGGGAGTCACTCGCGCGGCGGCACATATTGGAGGTGCTGCCCTTGGATCGCAATTTTGCCGCTATAGAAATAGTATCTATCGATCTGTCCATCGATTGGCTTAAAATGGAGATCGACAGATCCATACGGAGTGAGACAGAGAGACATGTGGACAGAAATGGATAACTTGGAAGAATAATTCTGGGAAAACACGAACATTGCAATCGATTATGCATTGAAAATTTTCAGCCGAGAGATGGATAGCCTATTCGTGAGACGGGAGATTTGCAGTAATGATGCGGTAGGAGACGCTGCTATTTTTTGTCCATTGATAAATAAATATGAAAGGAACCCTCGTAAATGTGAAAACGAAGGCGCATAAAATCCATGATTTCAGAGGAAAATGTTCTAATTATAGTTCTAATTGATAGTACCTTCTTTCTTTTTTTTAGAGGTACAGTTTTTTTAAAAATTTATTCAATCACAAATCACAATCACAAAAATGCATACCCATCACACATACTTGCACACATAACACAATTCATAAGTGATTCGAGCACAGGAAGCTTTACGAAGGCGTATTTTCCAGTAGGTGGTTTAAGGAACCTATCCTCTTCATTCTCTCTCTGAAGCTGATGTTACATAATTCGTTTATCACAATACCAGAAATACCTTCACTATATTCACTATATACCTTTATGAAAACCTCGACATGTTTTGAACCTCAGCTTATTCCAGTCATCAATGTCTTGTATCACATTTTTGAATAGGATATAAATACCTAACTCGTTATCTTCTCTTTTGTTAACCGAAATATTTCATTGGCGAAAGGCTCAACATAATATCACGCTAAAACGATATTCTCGTTGCATCGAAGACATTTCCTTATATTTGCCATGGTGATATTCCGCTTAGCATCGCGGATATAATATCGTGCCAAGACCTTCAAAACAGAAGTTTTTCCTACTTGCTTACAATACGTGTTTTTATTTGTTTTTAAATAGCCTGAACGAAAAACTAAGAAAAATGTATCTTTAATTGAGTTTTTCCCCGCTATAGTAAGATTTTATATTTTTTCATCAATCATCAGCAGCTATGTTGTTAATAGATAAAATTTCTCCCCTCTCACACAATACCACACCATGCTACTTCTGGAAGTGCCAAAACCATCCATTTGAATCCCATCTTTTGTGATAAATCATTTGCATTTTCCTTAAGGAAAATACCTGAAATAGGAACGTTATTAGATCTCACATGGAAAAACCACTCGATCACTTTCCGTCACAGGCAAAAAAATGGAACGTAGACACTCTTGAAGGACAAAGTACACAAACAGTATCTCCGCATATTCACAGAATTCGAGCCTCATAAACCTTTTTGCTATACAAAGTAGCTTTATCTATGATTCGAAGTGAACAAATTGCTATCCATACGTTTTTGGTTCCAAGGACTGTAAAATGGGTTCGAATTATAAAGTAGTTGTATTCCTTATTATCTATATCATTTTACATAAAAACATATCGTTTTGGCTATAAAATGGCAATGGCTTCGGAATGTCTAACACTCGATACTCTATTGAATTAAGGTCTTCATATATTAGTTACAGTCAAAAAATCCAATTACCGCAATTGCAGAGAAATAGTCCTCTCTGCAAACATATATAAACATTTATTTTTATACGTTAACTTCTGTATCTGTAATAGTTTTAATAAGACTAACTTTCAGAATTAAGCTCGATAGCTAACTAATTTAGTCTAATTGGAATACGAAAAAATGAGCCACATATAAAACATCCAAAAGTGTTTCTAGTTTTCATATGAAAATGCATTCCTTTGAAATCTGGAATGCTGTTTCGTAGAGCATTCTCCACTCTTTGCCAAGTCAACGTCCTATTTTTTTCTGCTTCGAAAGGCGCTTCCGCAGCTCATTCGAATGGCGTCATCTTCTTTTCGCACTACCAAAGGCGCTACGGGTGTCCTGCTTATGCCCCTCCTCCTCCTCCCCTTCTTTCACCTCCCCCTCTCCCCTCCCCTCCTCCTCCCCTCCCCCTCTCCCCTCCTCTCATGCAGAAAAAAGTGAGAGATGCGGGAGGCGTAATTTTCCCAACTCTCAATATAAATCCTCTTCTATCTTTGCCTCCTTTCCCCCCTTGTCTCTTCTCTCTCTCTCTCTCTCTCCATCTCTCTCTCTCTACCCATTCTATCCACTCTCCGTTTCTCCTTCCTAACACACTCCCTTTCTTCTCCGTTCGAAATTTATCTTTCTGTCTTTCATTCGACTGTCTTTTTGAATGGCAAGTTTACTTGAACTTCTGCTCTATTATTCGCGCATTGGATATTCAAATCAAATTTGACAAAACTCTGGCAATATTCTCACTCAGTTTTGATTTCTCCATTGGATCCCATCGCGCATAAAATAACCATGGAACGAATAATGATTGTCATGACTATTTTTGCGCCGTTCTCCTCGCTTAAATTTTGCTTTTAAGAAAATAACTTTTTCAAAAGTGCAGTATTATTCGAAACGCAGAAGCACTTAAGGTTAATTTACCTCACTACGGAATTCTCTGAGAATTTTTTTCTAAATGTAAAGGATGACCTAGTTTTTAATGCGAAAATAAAGTTTCCTGAGATGTGGGAAAATATTTTCACTGGTATTATGCGTTCTAAAGTTTTTTTATGGGGGCTTTAAACTGATTACGGTAATGGAACAGGGATGAGAACCAAAGGATAATTCCAAGAAAGGAACTTTTGAAAGGTTTCCTATTATGATTGAATGAATATGTGGGAACAATTAAAATCAAGTAATCAACTGGTGATAAACACTGCGGAGTTTTTTTCTAAATCTAATCCAAATTCTATATGGTTCAATTGCGGATGCCTCAGCGGGCAAGATAAGCACATGCGCTTATGTGTATACACAAACAAACGCACGCACACAAGGTGCATACAAAATATAGTAGTAATAATAACACGTGAACTAAAATCAATGGATGAAGCCTTAACTTTGAGGAACCCCAGCATAAATAATAAGGAGAAGAATCACTTAGTAAAGTGGAATTTTTTAAGTGATTATTCTTTTTCTTATTTACCTGTGAACTAATGTATGTACATGTCTATATTCTTTACTTTTGTCAACAATACGTCTACACGGAAATGTCGTTCGACGAAACAAATTCCGGAGGAATATTCCTTTGAATGAAATGTCCTTGGACGAAATATCCATTGGACAAAAAATACTTGAACGAAATATTCATTGGACGAATGATCTTTGGACGAAATGTAACTGGACGAAATGTCTGTGAACCGTTCTAAAGACCTCAAAACGTGTAGGAATTTCCGTTGAAATCTAGAATTCGATTTTTTTCACGAAAACAATACTTTCTCTATACTATGTGTATGGAATTTAGATCCCCGAAAGAATTAAGCAATTTCCACGAGAGCACCTTTAGCTGCTCGGACGATGTCAAAACTTAAGTTCATTTATTTATATTTATATTTATCGTGATCGTGAGAATGGCTTTAGTGATTCTGTTGTGCAGGACTTAAAGATCCATAACTTGATTAATGTGGACGATAATAATTAATATAATCCTACATAAAAAGCCCAGAGGGGTAAATACGTCTGGACCAATGCATCGCTCACGAAATCCCCTGTTAAGAATGTTCCTCACAGCAAGATATATTGTGTGATATACCCCTTTCTCCTGAAATACAATGCTCGATTGCAGTTTCTGAAACTATGGTAGCACATATTGTTCCAAATGAATGAAATAATATAACTTGTGACATTATGTATACACGAATGTACTTACGTTTATCTTCTCAATAATATCCTACGAAATTATATTTTTATAAAATACTAGCAGAATTTCCCGTTGAATTTCAACGGATTTAGTGAAGCTACTACAGCACAACATACAAACTCTTTAAAATATATAGTAGATACTTTTCAAATTACAATTAGTTTTCTTAACAATTAATCACATTTGCTTGTAACAATCCGTTTCCGAGCCTATTGCATTCAAATATTACGATAATTTTATTTCCTATCATATTACTTTCACCAAATCCAGCTTAATTTCTTGCGTAATTATGCCTCGCTGAAATATTTACTTTTATGTATTGTAAGCAAGAAACCCGTGAAAAAGCAACGTACAGTTGTCCATGATTGAACACTGACTCCGGTAAATGTACACCAGATACGTGAGATTATTTACGTTAATAAACATTATAATGTAAAACAATTATTTTACTTATAAAAAATGTAAGATTCCATTATTCAATAGACGAAAGAAGGTTCCATTACTTTCATCAATAAACGCTTCCTGAATAATATTCAGTAGGTGTCTATTTACGTTGCTATCCATAAACATCGATCGTTTCGTTGCTTAAACAAAAGTCCGAATCGAATAACGCTAAACTTTCGTATATTTGTAAGCTTCAATGACGCTAATTGAATCGGAGGTAACAATGACGGTCGCCTTGGCAACGCCCGGGAGAGACACGAAAAATCCACAGAATTTCGAAACAAATAACGTATTTCTGAAAACTTCTACCGTGTAACAGATAAACTTCGCAGGAATAGGATAGTATAGAGTTTTATTCGTCGAATAAAGGAAAATCGAAAAACATCGATTTCGATTTACGTATTTTAATGCTTGAAGGAAGAATACCTTGTAAGTCAAGAAATGGATTCATACGTGTTATCTTACGGAAAAATGTTAATCCTCTATAGTGGCAGCACTGATTAATCCCGGTTGACCAAACCTTGACCTTCACTAAGTTAGGATGTAAGGAAGAATACTACAAAATTTGGTATTCTAGCTTTTATCGTTTAGGAGAAGTTTCATGAACAAACACACAAATACACAAACACACGCTTCCAAATATATTATAGTAGAGTAGCAGAATTTCCCGTTGAATTTCAGCGGATTTACTGAAGCTAAAACTTCTACGGTGTAACATGTGAACATCGTAAGAATAAGATAGTACACAGTTTTAACCGTTGAATAAAGCAAAAGTTAAGAAATCCCGTTCGCAATTACCTATTTAGATCAGTGAAAGATGAAAATCTTGCACTCTGAAAAATCGAAAATTACGTGCAAACTCATGGGAAAATAATTATTAAATTACTCACCCCCCACCCCCAATTTTTTATCGCAATATAGCCTATGTTATCCGCAGGATAAAATTATTTACCTAAGCGAAGTTTTGTGACGATATCTTCAAAGGTTTTAAAATCACAATTTGTGGTAAATCTACGTCTAATTATTTAAGTTACTTATGTACGTAGTTTTAAAAAGAGTTTGCTTTTGAGAACTCTATGCCACACTTTGAGTTTCTTTCTTCGCTACTTCAGTTAATATTAGGTATATGTTATTTCTTTTAGTTTATATTATGTATATATTATTTCTTTTAATTTATATTAGGTATATATTACTTCTTTTAGATAGTATTACGTACTGTTTATAAAGGTTGTCACGTAAATTTTTAATCCAACAATACGCTCATTCCCGTGTTATTTAAATGGGAAAAATTAAAAGAGAAACTCATTCTTAATATAAAATATGTAGTTCAAATCACTTTTAAAAACCCTCCCATTTTCCTTAACATTATATTGCGGTTAAAATGGCACCTTCTTCTTGCTTCTATGTTTTGTAGTTGTTGCGCTATAAATGCACAAACACATTCTTCAAAATATTTATAGTAGAGATTAGAAGATAATTCAAGTGAAAGAAAAATATCTGGTTTCCATGTAAACAAACAAACATCGTACACAGAAATTGACAAAGGATACTACGATCAAATGTTTCCCGTATAAATGCAGTGACTCTCAATTTCGGCGACAATGAGAGTTGTCATGGTAGCTTATAATTGGTATTGTAGTAAAACTGATAAAATCACGTATTTTATTGATTCTTACCGCATTTCTACGCGAATTCGACCGGAATTCGGAATCTGCCTTCAATATAAATAAACTTTGTTCTTTCCCGCTAAAAAGAATCCAAGTCACAAGTTCGTACCTTTATTTTAAGAAATTGTGAAGTGTAAATTAAAAATAGTCTACACTAATCCCTGTATTTCAATTGCAGGATGCGGAAAAATACGTGACATTCGATAATTAAATCGTTCGCCATTTCGAATCAAAATGACGTACAGACACAAAACCTTGATCATTTAGTAAGGTAGGATGGAAGGAAGAATCATACCAAATTTGGTTATTCTAGCTCTTATCATTTAGGAGGAGTTCCGTGAACAAACCAACAAACACAAAAACACACCCTTCAAAATATATTATAGGAGAAGAAACCCTTGAAAAACAACGTACAGTTGTACATGATTGAACACTGACTCCAGTAAATGTACACCATATACGTGAGATTATTTACGTTAACAAACATTATAATGTAAAACAATTATTTCACTTATAAAAAATGTAAGATTCCATTATTCAATAGACGAAAGAAGGTTCCATTACTTTCATCAATAAACGCTTCCTGAATAATATTCAGTAAGTGTCTATTTACGTTGCTACCAATAAAAATCGATCGTTTCGTTGCTTAAACAAAAGTCCGAAGCGAATAACGCTAAATTTTCGTATATTTGTAAGCTTCATTGAAGCTAATTGAATGGGTGGTAACAATGACGGCCGCCTTGGCAACGCCCGAGAGAGACACGAAAAATACACAAAATTTCGAAACACATAACGTATTTCTGAAAACGTTACATTTACATCACATTTACATCAATAGCCTGCAAGCTGCTAGAAGTGTTTGGTAGATGGTGTCACAACACCAAGTGAACTCTAACTAATTCCTCTGTTGGTCTGTCTTATCGCGTCTGGGAAAAAGGATCTGTAGTATTTCTCTGTTCTAGCGATAGTTTCGACATATCTTCTCCTGTACTCTGATCTAACATTACGTTCACTAACACCGATGGGGACGACTATGCCGCGTACGTCTTCAACGAATTCGGAGCTTTCGAATTTTTCAAATAGTTTCCTTTTGTAATCAATTCTTCTACTCTTCAACGTCTGCCATTTCAGATCTCTCAATAACTCTGATACACTCGCATCATACCGATATTCTCCTTTTACAAATCTAGCCGCTCTACGCTGAAACATTTCGAGCTCTCTAGTTAGGCCCTCCTCGAAAGGGTCCCAGACGGCGCAACAGTATTCCACGATGGGTCGTATTAGGGAAAAGTATGCGATTTCCTTCACATTCGAGGGGCATCCCCGCAGGAATCTAGAGGAAAGCCCTTGAATTCTGTTTGCCGATGCTATAACGGTTTTGATATGCTCTCTACTAGACAAATTGCTACTGAGAATTACTCCTCGGTATTTGTAGCTATTGGCGTATGTTAGCTTTAGTTCAGATATTTGGTACGGGTAACGGTTGAAATTCGTGGAGCGCGTGAAGTTCATTCGGCGCATTTCTGTATATTCAGGTCTAGTTGTCAATCTTTATACCATTTCGTAATAGCCTGAAGGTCCTTTTGCAAATTCTCCTGATCGTGTATTGTGTTGATTTCTCCATAAACAAGTGTGTCATCCGCGAAGAATCTAACTTTACACTTTATATTATCTTCTAAATCATTTATATGTATCATTTTCATTGATTTTAAAAAAGCGATGGACAAAGTACCCCATAATAAATTAATAGGAAAATTAGGAAAGTACGGCATAAACCTAAATATAGTGAGTTGGGTTGAAGACTTCCTCTCCAACAGAAAACAGATAGTAGTTATTGATGGGAAATCTTCATACCCGGTTAAAGTCGCATCAGGTGTTCCACAGGGAAGTGTCATAGGCCCACTACTATTCCTGATATATATAAACGATATCTGCTCGGTAGTTCGCTGCAAAATAAGACTTTTCGCAGACGACACCGTTTTATATAATGAGATAACGAGTCAGGATGACCAAAAATCGCTCCAGGAAGATTTAAACGCCCTTTCAGCATGGTGTCAAGATTGGAAAATAGAAGTTAATCACAGCAAATGTTCCCTATTGAGTTTCTGGAAGAGTAAGAACAATGAATTAGACTCGGAGTACAGAATTGATAGATTGAATATCCAATCTGCAGAGTACGTTAAATATTTAGGAGTCACCATTTGTCGTGATCTATCGTGGAATATGCATATTCGAAGGATCGTAGGCGCAGCTAATAAGAAATAGTGCTTCGTAGGCAGAATAGTAAGAAGTAGCACAGAACAGGTACGAGAAACGTGTTATTTATCATAGGTAAGATCCGAGGTCGAATACGCTTCAGGATATGGGATCCGAACGAAGAGGGACAAATACTTGAGTTAGAAAGAATCCAACGCAGAACAGTCAGATTCGTTAAGCAAAAATATGAGCAAAAATTAAGCGTCACATCACTCTTGAAGGAGTTGAATTGGATATCGCTAGAGGATCGCAGAATTAGCTAGGTTAAGGCTTCTGGAGAAATATAGGTCGGAAGTTCTCTCAGAGGAGGTCTCAGGAATATTAGAGGCACCTACGTACATGGCCAGGCACGACCACGAGATTAAAATACGGTAGATCGACTGTAGGGACGAGCGATATCAGTGCTCGTTTTCCCAAGGACCATACGGGATCATAACGGGAGAGTGATTCCCATGACGGACGTTTTTAGGTAGGTTTTGGTGTGTTGCACCCGCTTCCACCCACCAGTCTGGTGATTTGCAGGGTATCATGTAGATGTAGATGAATAACAGAGGTCCGATTACACTTCCCTGAGGCACGCCGGAAGTCACTTTGACGACGTCTGATGCAACTCCATCGAGAACTACTCTCTGGGTATTATCGGAAAGGAACAAGGCGATCCAATTTATAATTTTCTCGTTAATAGTAAAAGCCCTTAATTTTTGCACTATATTCAGGTGAGATACGGTGTCGACGGCTTTCCTAATATCAAAAAATACTACATAAATTCCTATTCCTTTATCCGCTGCTTTCACAATATCTTGTGTGAGTAGAGCTAACTGAGTCTCGCATGACCTGCCTCTTCGGAAACCATGCTGGTTTCTATTAAGCGCATCTTTGCTTTCGAGAAATCACATTATTGAGCTACCGATAACATGCTCAAAAACCTTACAGAAGATTGACGTCAACGATATAGGGCGGTAGTTCTCCAGTTATTATTTACTTCCCGTTTTATGTATTGGTGTAACGTGGGCTGTTTTCCATATCAAGGGAACTACACACTCATCTAAAGATTTTGTGAATACGATCTTAAGGTACGGAGCTAGTTCGTTTTCTAACGAGAGTATAATAAATGCAGGTATGGCTTCAGGCCCTGGCGATTTTCTTTTATGGACCTGACTTACAATTAGTAATTTAACGATACCCTTTTCGGATATTTCTATGTCGTTCATATTTGAGTCTATACGAGTACGACGAGTAACATGTAACCTTCGCAGGAATAAGATAGTATAGAGTTTTACTCGTCGAATAAAGCAAAAACGAAAAAAATCGGTCCATATTTACATGTTTTTACTTTCTCATACGAAGTATCGAGAAAGTATTGTTTTTCGCGAAAAAATTCGACCTCGAGATTTTTACGGAAATACACGTCTTAGGTGTAGCTGAATCCGAAAAAGTGGTTTTCGCAATGCCGTCTGTCTGTCTGTTACTGGCGCTGGAGCCTAGACGATCGAACGAAAATTAATGAAATCTCGTACTTAGACATTTTATCATACTGAGCAGAGTATACATAGAAATGGTTGACATTGATCAATAATTAAGAGTATTTTATTCTACGCATTTTAAACAACAATCCGATTTTCTCGAAAACGGCTCTAACGATTTTGATCAAATTTCGTAAAGTCACTTCAGTATACATCTACAATAATACTACGTATTTCATTTTTCTCAACGAATGAATATAAGGCTAGTTTATTCTAGGCAACTTTAACAATATTTCGATTTTCTCAAAAATGGCTCTAACGATTTTGATCAAATTTCGTAGTTACTTGAGTATACATCTGTAATAATACTACGTATTTCATTTTTCTTAATGAATGAATATAAGGCTAGTTTATTCTTGGGCAACTTTAACAAAAATTTGTATTTTCTAAAAAGAGGTTCATACGATTTTCATTTACTAAAGATAACTAAACGACGCGTTAGTACGTGTATGAGAAAGTTTGTACAATGTGTGTTGTACCGATTTTTTTGCTTGAAGGAAGAATACCTTGCAAGTCAAGAAATGGATTCGTACCTGTTATCTTATGGGAAAATATTAATCGCCTATATTGGCAGCACTGATTTATCCTGGTTGACCAAACCTTGACCATTCACTAATTGTAAGTAAGGATGTAAGGAAGAATCGTACCAAATGTGGTTATTCTAGCTTTTATCGTTTAGGAGGACTTCCATGATCAAACACACAAACACACGCTTCAAAATATATTATAGAGTAGTCATACACACACGCACACACGCACACACACAGGTACGCACGCACACACGCACGCATACACACACACATATACATACACACATATTATTATATTTAATTTACTACCCATTACAAATTTTTAAGATGTGTTTGTCAAAATTTAACAAATTGTGAAACGATGTTTGTTAATTATGGACTTCTTTCTGGAGCGTCACGCCCATTGCTATTTTTTCATGATGAAACGAAACTCATGCATGTTTCACGTGACACTAAGAGGGTCACGCAAACACGGGAATCACGATGAAGTAGCACTCGGAGAAGGCTTTTCTATTTATACATATAACTCGCGATGCAAAAATAATCGAGCGAAGATACTAGTGCAGCAGATGTTCTAAAAAGTGATAGGCGTGGAAATGTTGTTCAAATAAATATCGCGCTTATCATTCATAGTTGATTTTGTTTGTTATAATCTGAATAAATTATTTAAAGTCAATATTTTCGTAGCAAGTACGGATATCCACACACATCCATTTCAATAAGTGAAAAATTTCGCGAAGCATAAAATCAATTGAGTTATATTTAATTAAGGCCAACTGTAAGCACTCTTTCGGTTTTTGTGTTTTTCAGTTTCCGATTAGATTCAGGACTTGGTCTATTTTTTAAAAAATGGAAACAGGTATCGATTTTTTCATCAAATAATTTGCTATAAATGATAAATTAGTATATATGCACAGCTCTATACGTTTGTTTTCATCATTTTTTAAATTTTTTCTAAATTTAGGACTTTATTATTTCATTCACGCCATTCATCAGTTATCACTTGATTATAATCATAATAAGTATCACATTGTTGATGCTCCCATTATAAAATCAATGGATGAAGCCTTCACGTGGTGGAACTCCATATTCAGGAAAAAAAATATGAACAACTTTGTAAAATTCCACTTTATTAATAAAATGGAATTTTAGTAACATAAGTTGTTCATATTATTTTTCCTCCCATTATAAATTTTATTAAGTTTAAATATGCAGTTATTACTATAAATAATTGCTGAAGAATATAATATTCATTATATAAAACATATATTACATTGCTAACATATAAAAATATACTAAACGTACGGGTTCGATTTCACAAGCGTTCACTTTTACTATTTGGTTAACATATGAATGATGGTAGGATATTTGTTCTTTGCTTTTTAAAATTTGTTAAAACTTATGTACGAGCTCGGGATTTGAATGACTTTGCCTTAAAATTAACAAAATTTGTTTTCCAAGCAATAAAACTTGAATAAGTTCCGAGTTAGTTGAAAAATATTTTACAAATCCGAAAAATAAAATTCAACGATTTAAAAACGAACAATTATGGCTGCCGTGTCTACTTCAAGCGTTATTTCCACGATTGAGCTCCCCAAATGATTACTCTTTCCCGCCATCTATGGACAAACTAATAAATTATCATTGTTAAAAGCCAAATATTTTAAGAGTTCAGATATAAATTGTCGGAGAAATAGAGATTATTTTTATCTTTAGCTGGTTTACTTACTCCTAATATTGTCTGAAAATTAATATTATTTACAATCGAAACGGAAAAATAAATTGTAGGAAAATCGTACAAGACGCAAGTGTTAATATCATGAGAATAATCACTGAAAGTATAATAAAATATGTTCGGAGATATTTTAATTGACCAATGTTGACTAAAATGATACAATCGTGGTATAACTACTACTGTAAATACATACGCAGACTTCTTAAAAAAGTTTGTATGTGAGATGAAAGAGGATATTTCCTCTATACTCTATACGGACGCATTAAATGCGCATGCGTGAATCCCGTAAGAAGACACGAGTCAGCAGATGATCAAGTCTCGAACAACGTTTTCTTAGGAGGGCCATTTCATTATTCCCAACAAAATTGAAGGTCTCATTAATTTTAAATCCATTAAAATGGTCAACAGTGACTCAAACATACGGAAATTCTTATATTTGTGTGTACGTGTGAAATACAGGTTTCTTTGTCTGCTATACAAATGCACACCTTTGAAGATATCGTCACGAAACTTCGCATACGGGTAACATAGGCTATACGGTGATGAAAAAAATTGGGGGAGGGGGTATCTAATTCAATAATTATTTTTCCATAAATTTAAACGTAATTTCCGATTTTTCAATAATTTCATAAATATAAATGCAAAGGTATTTCTCCCTTTTACTATCGAGTAATAATCCTACACTAATGTCCTTACAATGATAATAAGGACGTTGGTTTTGACGAACCGACCAGCGCATTAAAATGAACTCGTCCGCAATTAAATGAGTTCCTTCCTTAAAAACAACAGATCAACAGGTCTATCCTTAGCGATCGATGTTCGCCACAATGCGATAAATTGTCGTTTAAAGATGTTTTGGAGGCGAAAGGTCAACGGCGATGCTGCTTCCACAGAGGCGCCCCTTGAGGGAGGGCGTGTTTGTTTATCCTCTAGGAGATGTGATCGGGTGGGAAGAGGGTTTACATCCCTCGGGAGAGAGTGGCGAGGAGAGAGAGTGAGGCTTAGAGAGAGAGGGAGCGAGGAGTGAGTGAATATAGGAGAGAGTTAGAGAGGATTTTGAGAGAGAGAGGAGAGGAAAGATGATAGCGAGGGTAGAGCGAGGGTGAGAGAGGGAAAGAGGAGAGAATGAGGGAGAGAGAGAAAATGGAAGAGAGCGAGGGCAGTTTGAGGATGATAGTGAGAGAGAGAGAGGAGGGCAGCGTGAGGAGAATTGGAGGAAGGGAAACAAGGTGCTCTTAGTCTGTAAGAAGCCTACCATGACTTGAAATATGAAGCACACTAGGAAGAAAGAGAATAGTTCCATAATGCATAGCTCGGAGAAGTTCAAAGGGGTGGATTAATAAACAAGAAAACAGGGCTTTGCACAAGAATCTTTAAATAAAATCGTTTATTCTCCACCGCTTCGAGTGTGTGCATTTATTAAATTTTGATCGCCCGATACAATATTGATGCCTTGATTATAGACGATACGTGTGTAAGATGTTTCCTCGCCTCATCTTCCTACACTAACAAAGCGAAACTACCAGGACATAGTGATGCACTTCATGAAATTAAACGTGTGTTTCAGGCTCTTCTGGAGGTATTTTGTCTCGAAAAATATTTAAAAAAGCTTTCTCTAAAAGAGTCATTTATAATAACACGTTTGAAAAAATTGAAGATGCTGAAGTGGTTGATTAAACGCTAATGAATATATTGCGATCAGGAACGCGCATCACTAAAAGAGGGCTTTGAGAAATTTTGGTGGCAGATAAAGGTTAAAGGAAATGTTTAGTTTAAAACTATTTACTATAACTTAAGCAGAATGTAAATATTAAGTGAGAAAGTAAAAACAGATTAGATATTATAAGTTTTACACAGAAAAACTTTGTTTTGAAAAAAAAAGTAAGTATGAACTAGAAACGAGTGAGAGTCACTAAATTTTTCTGACTTTAGAATGAAACTAGGTATGTTAAATAAAAATAAAATTATTTAATAAATATTTAACGTAAATTTAAAATTATGGTGATAAAGGACTTGAAAATTATATTAATAACTCAAAGTGAACCAAAGCCAATTTTTATTCCATAATATAAATTTTCAGCTATTTTTATAGAAATCATCCGTAATATTTAGGAAAAAAGTTGGTAAGCGATAGCATTTTCTGAATGGAACCGACAAAAGGTCTTCAAGCTACCCTTGTTAAAAACAAAACAGCTCCGGCCATTTAACCCCGATTAGGACGGGAGTTTTCTCTCAACTTCTGACCTTCCTTCCCTACTAACCTCCAATCTCCTTACTTCACTGCTAAGCAATACCAACTCCCTGTTTAACAATCCCTTTTCCATTATGCTTTTCCCTCTCTTTTCTCTCTCTCTCTCTCTCTCTCTCTCTTTGTCTCTCTCTCTCTCTACTTTCAGAAGATGTTTTCGAAACATTTAAATTCACATTGATCAGACAGGCCTTCTCATGTTGATGCACCAATATGTAGAAAAATCTCGGCTCTTTCGAGAAAATCCCTCGGATCAAGGAAGAGAAGCTCTCTTGTCCGATGCCCGGGATTGGGTCGGGAAGAAGGGACATGGTTGGCGAGGGGAGAGAGTGAGAGAGAGAGGGGGGGGGATGGACGACGAACGTAATAATAGGAGAAGAGAGGAAAAAGGGGGAGGGGAGAGGGGGAGAAGAAAACCATTCGCCTGTCCTTCCGCCTTCTCTGTTGCGGCACCTCCGCGTAGGAATGGAGGAAAGGGAAGGAGGCGATGGCAGGATGCTGCGAGGTCCAGAAGATTAATTCTTCATGAGTTGGATTTTCCCTGAAGGATAAAAAAAAATTCTCTCCGGAGGAGGCGGAAGGCTTTGGATGGAGAGGCGCAAAAGAAGGAAAAGAGAGAGAGAGGGAGAGAGAGAGAGAGAGAGAGAGAGAGAGAGAGAGAGAGAGAGAGAGAGAGAGAGAGAGAGAGAGAGAGAGAGAGAGAGAGAGAGAGAGAGAGAGAGAGAGAGAGAGAGAGAGAGAGAGAGAGAGAGAGAGAGAGAGAGAGAGAGAGAGAGAGAGAGAAGAGAGAGAGAGAGAGAGAGAGAGAGAGAGAGAGAGAGAGAGAGAGAGAGAGAGAGAGAGAGAGAGAGAGAGAGAGAGAGAGAGAGAGAGAGAGAGAGAGAGAGAGAGAGAGAGGACGGACACACGTCGTAAGGAGAGATTAAGTTTGATATTTTTTGTTTATATACTACACCGTGACTAACAAGCGACCTCTTGCGAAGAAATTAAGAATTCATGGTGCTGCCCACGTAAAAAAGAAACATGAAAGAGTGCACGGTTTACATAGGGAGAGAGAGAGAGTGAGAGAGAGGAAGGAATATGAGGACGGTGAGAAGAAAATGGAGGAGATGAGACGTTTGGAAGAAGGAGAGGAATTGACAGGGAGATATGGAAGGAAGTTAAGAAATGGCGGGGAGGAAGATGTGAGGGGGAACAAAGGTATAAAAGGAAAAGATGCGCCCGTCGCGGTTTAAGACGTGTTTGGACTGATGAGTATCTTCGCAGAGGAAAGCATTGAAGGCCGTTCGCTTTGAAAGGTCTTTTCCAGATACACTCCGAAAGTCCTTTAAGCCTCATGGGTGAATTTTGGCGTCTGAAGATATTTTTTTTGCGTCGGAAATAACCCCGTCTACACTATCTGGACTTTTATCTGATATTTATATGTCTGGAAAGGTTTTAATATGTTGATCGCGGCCGTAAATCGCTTGTTAGGTTTGAAGAGTTAATTAACCGAGCGAATAGACCTCTATGTCTTCTGTCTCCAATCGCTTACCGGACTTTCTTGTTTTATATTCTCTCAGGCTTGTCGCAAGACTTACCGGACTTAGAATCAACATTTTTAAAATAAATAATTGCCGCTGAAATCAACTAAAGTGCCCATTTTCCCATCATCTAAAGAATTATTTAGCACTTCTTTTAAGATAAAACTAATTTAAAAGTTAGCACTTTGGTATAAAAAATTTGAAAAAATAATTACTTAATTTTCTCTTTGCTATGAATATTGAATATACCTAATTGTTAGACAAATACTTATTTTTCTGCAATTTCTTATATTTATGTTCTTATTAATTAGGAATTTTTGACCCTGGTCATTAATCTTCAGTAGAGCAAGCCAAATTGGAGTTTTCCGTTTCCGTTACTTGCCTCATCTATGAATCTCGAGTGAAAAATGAATAACCATATTAGATACGAAGATATATTTCAACCTTGTCTCCACGGCGGATTTCTTAATTTCACATGCGACTATCCTTTCTCTCAAAGTGTCTATTAACCCTTTCTTATCCTCTATCGAAAGCCTTCCGACATTGTCATTTTCCCCTGCAGGTTGTGTCGGAAGCCTTCCGACACCGATTTTATGAATTATTACTGCGTTATGATTGCGTGCCGAGTATTATATCTCCGCTAGTTAGGTTCTTTGACTTATACTCTAGTACATGGGTGCCCAACGCATAGCTAGCGAGCCACATGTGGCTCGCGCAACAATTTCATGTGGCTCGCGATGACTATGTATTTGAATTTTCCGCGTCATTGTACTAGTGAGTGTAATAAGTTTGTTGGCAAACTTTTGGAGGTTACATACAGTTAAGACCTGTTTTGAGTAGTCTAGATTGTTGCAAATGTCCATTCTGCATGTAAACAAACCAAGCTCGTCGTATTTCTACTTGCCGCCATAAATAATCTCGCGATTACTCACATTCGAGGTGTTGTATATCGCGAAGACGCGATGCGCGTCGATGATCGATCTTCGCGAATCGCATCAGAAATGATCATCAATACAAACCTGTCTAAAATCCATTATTTTCATCTAAATGTTGTTATTATTAGTTGCTACTGTTGCAGGTGAGCTAGTAATTATTGTTGTTTCTTTAATCTTATTTTCCTCTGATAAATAATAATTGATTTTGATTAATTATTATTTGTAGATACCCTCAATTATGTCTGCAAGCGAACCACAAAATAAGAAAGCGCGCACATACGTACAAGTACAATTTTCATGAAGAATGGGAGGAACAGTGTTTTTTCATTGACTTTGAATACAAATGTCTTTGCTTAATTTGCGGCGCAACTGTTGCTGTTGGGAAAAAATGTTATGTAGAACGACATTTTACTACTCTTCATAAAAAATATGATATCGAGTATCCTTCTAACAGCAATTGAAGAAAAGCTAAAGTTAAGGAATTAAAAACTTCATTGGCTGCGCACCAATCTGTGTCTGTCAAGTCTGACACTAAATCGAAGGCTGCTACTATTGCATCATTTAATGTGGCACACATACTAGCGTTAAAGAAAAAAACCTTTTGATGATGGCGAATTGGCTAAGGAAACAATGATTGCAGCATCAGAATCATTGTTTGACGAATTTAAAAATAAGAGTGAAAATTTGTTAGCCATACAAGAAGTTCAGCCGTCTAGAAATACGGTGACTCGGATAATGCCGACCTTGGTAGAGGAGTGGTTAGCGTGTCTAACTCCCACTGCAAGGGTCGTGGGTTCGAAACCTGCCGAGGGCATGGTCGTTTGTGGTTGTCATAGAAAATGTTTTACAACACATGTAATTGGGGAAACCTGTTTGTGTTAAATAAATGATTATTATTATTATGTGTGAGAATGTTAGGGAGCAACTAAAGAGGGATTTTGAAATGTGCGAATTTTTTAGTTTAAAATGCGATGAATCAACAGATGTTAGTAATGTAGCACAACTGAATGTGTTAATAAGGATGGTATTTAAATACTGCACTGTAAAAGAAGATATACTGTCAGTTATACCATTAAAAGGAAGAACACGCTGAGGAGACATCTATCAAGCACTTAAAAATTATGTTAAAGAAATAAATTTTCCACTTCAAAAACTCATCTCTATAACAACCGATGGTGCACCAGCCACGATTAGGCGGGGTGTTGGTTTAATTGCATTGTGTAGAGAAGATGCTGAGTTTCAGATTTTCTAAAATACCATTGCATCATTCATCAGCAGGCGTTATGTTCAAAGGTACTTCATTTTGTTCATCTTATTTCTGTTATTCTGAAAATTGTGAATTCTATTCGTGCTAGACCACTGCAACGTAGACTCTTTAAAGCACTTACAGAGGAACTTGATTCACAGTATGGTGTTCTTATTTTGCATTCAGAGGTTAGATGGCTCAGTAAAGGTAAAGTGTTGCAACGATTTCAAGATCTTCTTCCAGAAATTAAGCTGTTTTTGGAATCAAGGAATGAACATTGTGAAGAACTCACTAACCCTAGGTGGTTAACTGACATGGCATTTCTTACAGACTTAACATCCAGGCTAAATGATCTCAATCTTGAACTTAAGGGAAAAGACAAAACCATAGCTCATTGATTGGAACTGTAAATTCGTTTAAATCAAAATTAATTTTATGGATATCTCAAAAAAAAACAGAATCTTCATTCACTTTCCCAGCTTAGAGAAAAGAGCTCAAGAATTTATGGAAATAGACATGAGTACATACTCTAAAAACCTCGAAGAGATTAAAAATGATTTTTAAGCTCGATTTTCTGATTTTTATGTGATGCAACCAACTGCCACATTCATATTAAATCCATTTCGTGATTTTGAAGTTAGTGAAATGTCAGCAGATATAGCAAAAGTAATGCATAGAAGCATTGCTGATATAGAAATGGAAATAATTACTCTCCAAACAGATTTGTAGTTAAAGGCAAGATCTTCACAAAAGCATTTTTGGACACTGGTAGAAGAGGAAAAATATACTTTGTTGAAGAAACTTTCCAACGAATGAATGCATGTTTTGGGTCAACATATTTGTGTGGAAAAGGTTTCCCAGCAATGAAATTTTTAAAATCTAAGTACAGATCGCAGTTAACTGATGCTCATCACAATGACTGCATGTCACTGGCTGCAACGCCGTAGATACCGTAGTATAACAAATTGGCGTGCACCATGCAATGCAAATTTCACATTGGGTACGTAATTAAAAATAACTTATTTTTAATAGTGGTAATGATATTAATGTATTAAAATAAACTATGGCACATTCAAATTATTTTAAATAACACATTTCAGTATTACTTTGTCTATAATTAGTAATTTCACACTTTATATTATAGTTTTATACGTATTAAACCCATATGTGGCTCGCAAGACATACTGAATTGTTAAAGTGGCTCGTGGTAGCCCAAAGGTTGGACGCCCCTGCTCTAGTAGTTCCTAAATACACAGTTTCAGCCCAATTATATTGTACCTGCTATGGGCGAGGCTGGAAATAAAGAAGGACGGGAGGGATTTAACGCTTGTTCCCCAATCGGATCGTTTCTTTTAGCAATGGACTTTTTCAAAAGGTCCACGATTTCAATTACAGCCAAAACTCTAGCCTTTTCCTAATCCGTTCCCATTTCTCTCTATTCGAATCATATCAATAATAATCGTTCCAGTGTCGGCCCAAGCCTTTTTACGAGAGTGGGCAAGAATTTATTTGGCCGCCGCTAATAAAGGAATTCTTTACCAACCGCGGTTTCTTGTATTCACGGTTAGCGAAATATACTTATGTATGAATGTATATCGTCTTACCAACACCGTACAAAGTTTTGAGAATACGCTATTTCAAGGGAACATTCATTATTTTCTAATGAAAAATTTATTTAATCCTACTAATTTTGTTAGTTTTTTGACTAAAAACATCTATAATCACCAAAAATGTTGTAATAATTACTTTTATTTTCTTACTCATTACAAGCACGGGCAATGCCCGTCGGGCATACACAATATATTATATTAGTATTTTGCTCATTTTTCCGATAGCGCTGTTTTCTTGGAAGGAAACTCTTGGTTAGCGAAGTACATACTATTGTTCAATTTTCCTATCCGTAACCAGACGAGAAAAGGAGCACATAAACAGTCGAATTTTCTCTACGTTTGGTGCGTCACAAAAGGAATGAATGAATCAATAGGGTTATGTGAATTTCAGATGATAATGAATCAAAACAAAAAATCTGTTCAATAAAAATGCAGAGAAGAGAATATTAAGTAAATTTATTTTTAAAAAGGACATAAATTACAGATAAATTAAATTAAATCTACATTACAAAAAAATTACATTTGAATTAAACACTGTTGTATCACAATACATTTTTAAATAAATTGCGAAACTTGAACAAATATTTAAAAACTATCTTCCTAGTTTTTAATGCTGCAAAGTCTTGAATCAGTTCTTGCAAATCTAAATTATCTGCTATTTCACTTTCTATAGAAATTATTGTCAGTGAATCTAATCGCCCCTGAGACATGGTGGATCGCAAATAATTTTTAATAGCTTCAGTTAGGGAAAGAAGCGTTCACCAGAAGCAACCGTCACTGGAAGTGTCAATAAAATTCTGTGTTACGTACAAGTTGGGAAATAAACAAACAAGATTATTTTCAAATATATACAAGAATATTTCCTTTGGGGAACGATTCGGAATTCTACGAGAGATGGCTTTCAACTCTTCGAAAAGGTCAACAACTATTTTATCTCTTTCCGTGCCATGCGTTAAAGCAGCTTCCAAATTCATACAGCATTTTAAAAAATATTCTTCTTCTAGATTACTGATTCCTTCTAAGCCAAAAAGGAAACCAAATACCGAATTATATTCTTGTAATTGCTTAAATCTTTCAGTGAGAGATGAGATTGCTGTGTCGAGAATAGCATTGAAGAAGTCAACCCTAAATTGCTTTTCAAGGTAATTAATTGGCTTTTCGGAATACTCACATACGAACTTTTTTTTTGTGTGGCGATTTCTTTCATTATCTTCTTGGGGAAAATTTGCTGTTAAATTAAATCGCCATAACCGCACATAACAAAACCAAACAAGTTAGGAAAGTGTACATCTACATCTACATGATACCCTGCAAATCACCAGACTGGTGGGTGGCAGGGGGTGCAGCACACCAAAACCTATTTAATAACGTCCCTCGTGGGAATCACTCTCCTTTTATGATCCCGTATGGTCCTTGGGAAAAACGAGCTCTGATATCGCTCGGCCCTACACTCGATCTCTCGTATTTTATTCTCGTGATCATGCCTGCCCATGTATGTAGGTGCCTCTAATATTCCTGAGACCTCCTCTAAGAGAACTTCCGACCTAAATTTCCCCAGAAGTCTTAACCTAGCGCTAATTCTGCGATTCTCTAGTGATATCCAATTCAACTCCTTCAAGAGTGATGTGACGCGTAATTTTTGCTCATATTTTTCCTTAACGAATCTGGCTGCTCTGCGTTGGATTCTTTCTAACTCAAGTATTTGTCCCTTTTCGTACGGATCCCATATGCTGGAAGCGTATTCGACCTGAGATCTGACCAATGATAAATAACACGTTTCTCGTACCTGTTCTGTGCTACTTCTTACTATTCTGCCTAGGAAGCCCAATTTCTTATTAGCTGCGCCTACGACGCCTACAACGTATCACAAATGGGCGCGTTTCGTGCAATGTAGTATTAGAAAGAAATTATCTACCTGTACGTGAGGGAAATAACGTTTTAAAGTTGTTATTCTTCAAAAATAATCCATTTTCTTCCTATTTAATAATGTTGCATGCACGGGTAAGGAAATTAAACGTTTGTTTATGAGATTGTTTATGATAGCAACAATGAAGAAGTAACCATGCAAGAAATTTTCTGTTCAACTCGAATTAAGACATTCTCATTTGATTTTCTCGATAAGGGCTACTCCTACAATAAAAATGTATAGAAAAGAAAATATTATACTTTACAAGTTCTATAAATTTTATTTGAAAAATATTTTGATATGAGCAATATTTTACGAGATATGACGAAAATTTTATTTTTTGTCACCAGTAAAGTGGTACCCCTGATTGGCGTACGTGATTCATTTTTGCGATTTTCTTCTTATATTTAATTATAAGTCCTTAATATCAAATTTCATGAAAATCTGTTCAGCAGAAGCCGAGAACGAACATGCGAAGGAACGGACGGACAGACCGACGATAATAGACGCTCACGCTGGAAGCAAAAAGCGCCTTAAAATAGTGCATATCTAATAACTCAAACAATTCGCAAAAGAAACAAATTAAATATTATGTAAACGCGCCTCGATAATTAAATATACACTGAAAACTTAAAATGTAATTACAATTTTGGGAGAGCAACCCTCCGAAGCCAAGCGATAAAGGAAAGACATATCCATCGTCGAATCAAATCCGCATCACTGAATCACTTCGTATTAACTTTCCGTTGGACTTCATACCCGGTAAAAGTCGCATCAGGTGTTCCACAGGGAAGTGTCATAGGCCCACTACTATTCCTGATATATATAAACGATATCTGCTCGGTAGTTCGCTGCAAAATAAGACTTTTCGCAGACGACACCGTTTTATATAATGAGATAACGAGTCAGGATGACCAAAAATCGCTCCAGGAAGATTAAAACGCCCTTTCAGCATGGTGTCAAGATTGGAAAATCGAAGTTAATCACAGCAAATGTTCCCTATTGAGTTTCTGGAAGAGTAAGAACAATGAATTAGACTCGGAGTACAGAATTGATAGATTGAATATCCAATCTGCAGAGTACGTTAAATATTTAGGAGTCACCATTTGTCGTGATCTATCGTGGAATATGCATATTCGAAGGATCGTAGGCGCAGCTAATAAGAAATTGGGCTTCGTAGGCAGAATAGTAAGAAGTAGCACAGAACAGGTACGAGAAACGTATTGTTTATCATTAGTCAGATCTCAGGTCGAATACGCTTCCAGCATATGGGATCCGTACGAAAAGGGACAAATACTTGAGTTAGAAAGAATCCAACGCAGAGCAGACAGATTCGTAAAGCAAAAATATGAGCAAAAACTCTTGAAGGAGTTGAATTGGATATCGCTAGAGGATCGCAGAATTAGCGCTAGGTTAAGGCTTCTGGAGAAATTTAGGTCGGAAGTTCTCTTAGAGGAGGTCTCAGGAATATTAGAGGCACCTACGTACATGGGCAGCCACGATCACGAGAATAAAATACGTGAGATCGACTGTAGGACCGAGCGATATCAGAGCTCGTTTTTTCCAAGGACCATACGGGATCATAACAGGAGAGTCCCACGAGGGACGTTATTAGGTAGGTTTTGGTGTGCTGCACCCCCTGCCACCCACAAGTCTGGTGATTTGCAGGGTATCATGTAGATGTAGATGTAGACTAAAGATCTTAAAATTAACTTGACACCTACATATTAGATAAGAATGAGAATTACTTCTTCCACATTGGATGATCGGTATTTTCCTCATTTCGTAGAAATACGCTTCTAATACTGGCAGGCTAAATTATTTGATTATTGTGTATGCCAACCATGAATTATTCCTGATGTCATGATTTAAGATCTATTAAAGTTTTCTGCGAATCGCTTTTTCAGAAATGGCTTACCAAATTACATACATATAAATAAATATTGCACTTTTCGTAATCTTGTTATATTCAGGATGATACAATACACCCAGCTCTCGATTGACACGATGGTTGCGTTCTTGAAAGTGGCCGCGTAAATCAAACATAATTTTCGATGCGATGTAGGCGATGTGGGCTTTTTCCAGTCATAATATGGGCAAAAAGTTCACAACAAACTAAAACCACACGAGAGAAAAAATATCACACACTACGACAACGGTTGCGCGAGAACAGAAGAAGATTCCTTTCGTTGGTACATAATTTTAGCCACGTAATTCTTAACTAATGACCGCGTAAATTTGAAAATAGTAGTAATATCACTTCCGCGTTATTCCAAAACCGCGTAAATTAAATCTGCGTAAATCGGGAGCTGGGTCTATATATATATAAATAGTAAAATGATAAGAAACCAACCAGTAATTCAGTGAGTGAAGAAAATCGTCCAGAGCACAAAAATATTGAGATAATTCTTCCACAACTGACAATGAAAGACTGGCGGAAAGTATCAAAAATGTCATAGGAGGAGTGAGAGGAAGGAGGAACTTTCAGTTATTTTAGGAAAAACCCCTTCCGAAATCGCGGAGACGATGTGCAGCTCCACAGAGTCATCTGCACTAGAACCGAGACAAAGGAGAAATACCTCCTCCGAAAAGGAAACCGAGCCTCTTCCGCTAATCACTGCAGAAATCTGCAACCCGGGGTGTAAAGGGTAGCGATGCGTGTTCGCCATTGTCCTACTGTCGGAAAGGTCGTTAGAGAGGCCGAGAATGGTAGCAGAAGAGGAGTCGACATTGGGTATGGGTAATCTCAACCTGGGTACTTCTTCCGTTTGAGGCCATTGACATTTATAAGGGAACCGAAAGATAAGTCCTTTGTTTACAAGAGCCTTGACGTCTCCAACATCCGAGAAGGATAGAACAATTTGGAGAAAAACTCATGTCAGCGGGATAGAAGCATCATAGAATATCAGCCCTCGCGGAGAGGGCTGAATGGGTCATAACTCAGCGGACGGCACACGGCACAGACGCCAAAGGACAATGCCACCTTCTTGCTCTCGCTCTCCTCAACTCTTTTCTTCGACGCCCTTTCCAAAACAAGAATCCAACGACATGGGAAAAACCACGTTGGCGATTGGACAGATGGAAAAATTTCGGGCAACGGAATTTCCGCGCCGTTCCCTTTCCATACTCGCAAATAAGTCGCTGGATGTGCCGCCCCTTCGACCGGCCGCCTGTGGCTTTTGCCCACGCCTTGGACCGGTCCTGGTTCCAGATTCACACTATTGTTAGATGCCCATTGTTTATTCCGTTTTCCAGGTCCTTGATGTTACAGGCAAGAAAATAGACAAGTGTAGCACCTTGTTTTATAAAAAAACATTTCGTAGTGGAAAATCGAATTGTAAAATACGCTCTGTTTTCTCATTTTGGCTGATATCTCCATTCTTTTTAAAACAGTTTGCTGATTTTTTTGAACCGTCCATAACTCGATAACTGAAAAGTTCGACCTGGAGTTTAGCACGAATATTTGCGCGTTTATATGAGCGAATATACGCGACGAGTTGACTCAATTTGGTGATCATGGAAACTTCGCATCATATGCAGAGCACGCAGGGCATAATCGGCATTAATAAATCATTAATTGAGATAGAACATCCGATCGTCAAGTATTTCATGCCAATCTCTCTCTTTTTCTCCTCTACCCTCTCACTCTCTCTATTTTTATTCCCGTCCATCCCTTTCGATTAGTTTCAAAATATGACGCACTACGTGTGTGTATCCTAGCGATTTTGAGCTCGTAAGATTAATTGCTTTGTGCCCTTGGTCCGGCATTAAATCTCTCCGGGCGTGAAAGGGAAAGGGATGAAATTAGAAGAGGAGAAGAACGGAAAGAGAAAGGAACAGCAATTGAGATGCGGGTAAAATGAGAGACGAAGCCATAGGCGGGGATTTTATGATATATTCAGGAATAGGAGAGGGGAGGCGGAAGGGGAAGGAGGGAGGATAGGGAGGAGGAAGGGGAGGCAGTGAAATGGAGAGGCTGATACGTGGGAATCCGTCAAAGTGGAGTGATAATGGTTTGGGAAGGGGTGAAAGAGAAGGTAAAGAAAGAGAGAGAGACGAAGAGAGAAAGGAAAGACGAAGAATAGGAACAAAAATGTCTCGAGATATATATATTTAGTGAAGGATATTAAGAGAAACGAAAAATGAACGGGAGATTGGACGAATCAAAACGAGGATGGCGAAAGTAATAGACCCTGTGAAAGGGATGCAGAGAATTCCCTCACCAAGGAGTAGGAGGGGTGCGGGCAAAAGGGGTGTGGGTGGGTGGGAGGATTTCGGTGATTATCGATTAATAGTTGATGGTCTTTTATTGGCCACTCTGAGGGCAAGGCTCTCTTTCCCACCTTCGCCGGAAGAGGGCTGAATTGAGAGGGGAAGGGGTGGTGTGGGTTGGGTTGGGGATGTGGAGGCAGATGTAGTGGAATGTGAGGCGGAGGCAGTGGGAAAGCGAGGAGTGGATGCGGCAAGGAGGGGGAGAAAGAGGATCGGAAGAAGAGGTTGCGCGTACGGATGAGAGAGAGAGAGAGAGAGAGAGAGAGAGAGAGAGAGAGAGAGAGAGAGAGAGAGAGAGAGAGAGAGAGAGAGAGAGAGAGAGAGAGAGAGAGAGAGAGAGAGAGAGAGAGAGAGAGAGAGAGAGAGAGAGAGAGAGAGAGAGAGAGAGAGAGAGAGAGAGAGAGAGAGAGAGAGAGAGAGAGAGAGAGAGAGAGAGAGGTGGAGAGGTGGAGAGGCGGTCGACGCTTAAAAGCTGGCTTCTGTTTTATTAAGGCCTACCATCTTGTTTACGGGAATTACCACATATCTACATCTACATGATACCCTGCAAATCACCAGACTGGTGGGTGGCAGGGGGTGCAGCACACCAAAACCTACCTAATAACGTCCCTCGTGGGAATCACTCTCCTGTTATGATCCCGTATGGTCCTTGGGAAAAACGAGCTCTGATATCGCTCGGTCCTACAGTCGATCTCCCGTATTTTATTCTCGTGATCGTGCCTGCCCATGTACGTAGGTGCCTCTAATATTCCTGAGACCTCCTCTAAGAGAACTTCCGACCTAAATTTCTCCAGAAGCCTTAACCTAGCGCTAATTCTGCGATCCTCTAGCGATATCCAATTCAACTCCTTCAAGAGTTTTTGCTCATATTTTTGCTTTACGAATCTGGCTGCTCTGCGTTGGATTCTTTCTAACTCAAGTATTTGTCCCTTTTCGTACGGATCCCATATGCTGGAAGCGTATTCGACCTGAGATCTGACCAATGATAAATAACACGTTTCTCGTACCTGTTCTGTGCTACTTCTTACTATTCTGCCGACGAAGCCCAATTTCTTATTAGCTGCGCCTACGATCCTTCGAATATGCATATTCCACGATAGATCACGACAAATGGTGACTCCTAAATATTTAACGTACTCTGCAGATTGGATATTCAATCTATCAATTCTGTACTCCGAGTCTAATTCATTGTTCTTACTCTTCCAGAAACTCAATAGGGAACATTTGCTGTGATTAACTTCGATTATCCAATCTTGACACCATGCTGAAAGGGCGTTTTAATCTTCCTGGAGCGATTTTTGGTCATCCTGACTCGTTATCTCCTTATATAAAACGGTGTCATCTGCGAAAAGTCTTATTTTGCAGCGAACTACCGAGCAGATATCGTTTATATATATCAGGAATAGTAGGGGGCCTATGACACTACCCTGTGGAACACCTGATGCTACTTTTACCGGGTATGAAGATTTCCCATCAATAACTACTATTTGTTTTCTGTCTGAGAGGAAGTCTTTTACCCAACTCACGATATTAGTGTTTATACCATACTTTCCTAGTTTTCCTATTAATTTATTATGGGGTACTTTGTCAAACGCTTTTTTAAAATCAATGAAAATGGCATCAACCTGAGTGTTTTTCTCTCCGCATTGTAACAAATCGTTTACGAACAGGGCGAGCTGCGTTTCGCATGACCTACCTTTCCGAAACCCGTGTTGGTTTTTGCTTAGTGAAGAACGACCGTCTAAATAACCCAGAACAGAGCTAACAATTATATGTTCTAGAATCTTACACGATAATGACGTCAAGGAAATCGGTCTATAATTTTCGGGGTTCTCTTTATCACCGCCTTTGTGGATGGGCGTTACGTATGCTAGCTTCCAGTCTTTTGGAACGGTACCATGTGCAACGGATTTTTCGAATATTATTTTCAAGTAAGGTGCGATTACCGAGGCTAGCTCTTTCAACACACGCGCGGGTATGCCCTCCGGCCCGGGAGACTTATTTTGCTTAATCGACTCTAGCTGGTGCGCGATACCTGTTTCCGAGAATATCATATCTTCCATCGAATTTCCCTCATCATTCAAAGCTGGTTCCTCAAGTTCGTTGCTCACTGAAGTAAACGCTTTCTGAAAGTGTTCATTTAACAAGTTCGCTTTTTCCGCGCTGTCATGTACTACATCACCTGCCTCCGTTCCCAATGACGCTATGGTGGGGCCTCTACCATGAACCTCTCTAACGTACGACCAAAATGCTTTCGGATTTTCTTTCAAATTACTATGCAGAACTTTCTTTTTGTAATCATTAAATGCTTCTCGCGTTGTTACTCTAGCTCTTGACCGCGCCTCTCTGTATTGTTGCCGTATCGTTGACCTCTGTTCCTCTGTGACTTTTGAAGAATTACTATTTAAGCGAGCGTGAAGTTTTCTTTGCCGTCTAAGAGCGCATCTAACTTACTGGTTGTACCATCTTGGTTCCGCACCATCACGTTTAAGTTTATGTGGAATGAATTTATCCGTACCCTCTCGCATCATATCCCTGAACACGCACCATAATTCCTCTGTACTAGCGTCGATAGATGCCCCGCAGAAATAAGGGAATTGTGTCTGTAAAAAAGACCTAAATTTCGAGAAATCGCCTTTGGCGTACATATATACGCGTCTTCTAGCCTTAACCTGTTTCTCCACTTTTAGCTTAAATTCTACGTACACAGCATTATGATCGCTTATTCCTTCCTCTATGGAAAGCTTGTTCATACGCTCGGGGTAGTTCGTTACGAGTAAATCTAATATATTGTTCGATCTCGTGGGACATCTTTCTAGCTGACACAACGAGTGTTTAACGAAGGTTTCTATAAGTGCTTCGCATGATTCACGCTCTCTACCACCGGGATCAAAGCCATTATGATTCCAGTCTACTGAAGGTAAGTTGAAGTCTCCTCCTATTATAATGACCCTCTCTTTATTTTTCGATATTAGCGTTGCTACCTGTTTCTCGAGATTATGAATAATTTCTAAACTTGCATTGGGAGACCTATAAAATGCGCATATATTTGCTATAGTGTAATCGCTTCCTCTGACTCCACACCACACACTTTCTATTTCGGCGTCATTAATCGGTAGTGGAGATCTTTCCTATGCCTTGCTGACTGCTATAAATACTCCACCTCCCGTCCGGATACTACGGTACTTTCTAAAAATTCTATAGTCTTGAGGGAATACCTCCTGACTTGCAATCTCGTCAGTGAGCCAACTCTCTGTACCGATCACGACATCGGCTTCTAGACTACGAATAATATGCTCAAAATCGGCAGTTTTCTTACGGATGCTGCGGCAGTTCAATGCGACGACATTTAATTTCACACTATCGCTTCTCAGATAAACCTCAGCCTTACCATTCGTAATCGTTCTAGGAATACATCTACATGCGTTCTTCATACTATTATTTCGCCAATTGGTTGATATAGCATTTTCTTTCTGATCGCGTTTTATTTCACCATTTTTATCGAAATCCCAAACGTTAACACTATTGACATCACGGATGTCAGCGCCTTAATCGCTCGGTAACTAATTTATTTGCGGTATTGGCCGGATTTCTCGTAATATTGTTCTCTGTTACCCTCTCATTTACATCCATTCCCCTGAGACGCCTACGCTCTACCCTGCTCTCTAGCCTAAAAAAGCCCTACTATGCTCAAGGATCCTACGCGCTACACCCTGGGATGCCTCCGGCGTGTAATGAACCCCCGAGCCATTTAGGGGTGCCCCACACGATCCAAGAATCGGACGAAGGTCAACGTACCGTTACTTGCCAATAAATACTCTTACTGATATTATTTGCCAATAGATACTGTCGATTGAGATTGTTCGCCATTGAATACGATATTTTAAACACACGATATCTATTCATTTTCGAGACTGCCCTAAACTAATCATCGATAAAACATACTTTAAATAAATAAAAATGAATATCCTTTCGGACATATCCAGATAGAGTTTCTGTTATATCTCCCTTTAATTTGGATGCTGCAAATCCCTGGAAGAGTGAAAACGATTGCTTGACCCGTGTTCTCAAGGCAATGCTTTCGGAATACCTTATATATGATATGATCCTCTTAAAGATTTCTTGTAATTTTGGGACGAAAGAAATCGGGTGTTTTGATCATGTGTGTCTTTTTTCCCCATCCTCGGAACTCTGTCCATAATCCCGAGGAAAGAAAGGCCGAACTAATCGCCTCTCCGATGGACGCCGCGGACTTCTCTCTCTCTTTTGGCCTGCACGGAATTGCCGTGCCGAGTCACAATATTAGTCGTACCGGGCGAGGTCTCCCTGCCCCTTTCCACTCTAATGCCAATGCAAACTGTATGGCGCTTTGTCCGAATTAATTGTGTCTTGATACCGTGTTACCTAGAAGGTGTATTAGCGAAAGAAGCCGCGGACTTTTCTGGGCGTCTGAATATACATACACGCCGAAAAGAAAGGCTGTCCTCCCTCCAATCCCCTTCCAGTTCAACGAATTTCAAGTCTAGAACTGCAAATCCAGAAACTCCTGTTTAAATGTTCACCAATCACGGCTCGCCACCTGGAAATTCCAGATTGACCTGTGAAACCCTCCCCTCTTCCCCTGGAACTCTTGTCGAGGCAGGTCTCTCGCTTTGATTCACTCTCTCTCTCCAAGCGTAGCGGCTGAAGTGACCTGACCAGTATTATGTTAGTGTAACGCTCAGTACATAAGGTGAGGTAACCTCGCCTGAACTATATGGTGAAGTCCACGGTGCACGAACACACAGTATTTCTGGTGAATTATAAATTGTGAGAGTTATTGTTTTTATGAATAGTTAATAAATCTGTTAACTATTAACCAAAAGTCAATTTCTTGTATGTTGTAATCTATGTCGCATACCCAGTTGGTATCGCTTCACATGACAGTTCCGAACAGAATTTTATTTGCACTATTATCACGCATATTTAAAAAAACTGAGCATTTTGTCGGAAAAACTATTCGATACTTAATATCATTAACACGAAGTCCACTTTTTAAACATAAAAAAATAAAACAGTTATTTTCATCTACTTCAAATAATACATTAAAAATGCGATGGCGAACGAAGAAGGCATAGTTTCGTAGTAACAACGTGTATGTGGCAACTATGAATAGATACTTTCGCTTTAAACCTTCCTTAATTAGGTTTACCCCAACTTACGTCGGGGATGCGTTCCTGGAGAGTGCGACGCGAATCGAATCTACGTAAATCGAAGAATTTTTTCTCATAAGAATAAATGATATTAAGGGAGATGCGTGCTGGAGTTAAGGATAGTTCGGAACAACTGATTGCTGTAACCCATCAATGCTCGCACTAGATGTGTACCTATTCGTCAAATTAAGTCCGAGTTCGGACGGAAATAAAAATATGTAAAAAACTTTATAAAATTATTCTCTTTATAAAGCGCACTCAAAAATATAAAATAAATTTTTGGGCTCAAGAAAATATCTGGATCTTATGGAAAATTTTCATTGTATATGATCATGAAGTTCTTTTAAAAAGAGGTATGGCATATGTTGATTAAATTATTCGCTACCATATGAATAGTCTGTAAATTCTTGTTTTACCAAAATACTATGCCATACCTCTTTTTAAAAGAGATTCATGAACAAAAATTTATTTTTTATTTTTCAGTGCGCTTTATAAAAAGAATACAATTTTAAAAAATTTTATAAATTTTTATTTTATGCTTTTTAGTGAAATGACTTTATAATTATGGCAATGAGATCAAATTGTGATGCATAAATTTGCATCGAACATTGCTATTCAATACTGAAATTAATATTGTAGCTAATATTGTTATAAACCTTTCATTTTAATGGCAACATTTTGCTAAACTATGATTTTATGCTGTGCTCTATGCACCCCTTTCTGAATGCTATTGCCAGAACTCAACTAAAACATTATTTAGCCTAGATATGATTAAAATATTTCTGGACTTTTAAAATATTAGATGAGACTAATAACACAATATAAAACGTAAACTTGAGGTGCTCAGTCTACCCATAAATTATCAATCGATATCAAGTTTTAATGTCATTTAAAATTAATTGCTTTTCACTCTCATGCATAACATAAAATCTATCGACTTGGCTACCAAAAAACACACATTCATCTCATGTTTAAAAAATTGTCCATTGATTCTGCATGTGAATTCTTATTAATATATGCTCAATAATTCTTTTAACAATTCACTAAAATTCGAAGTTGAAAGGTCATTGAAATTCAACATTTAATAAAACGCAGAAGAATTTACCACTGTGGAACTAAAGCTGACATAAGGATGCATTGCTCATCTTTGTAATGAAATACATCTACTCACAGGGAATTTCCTCTGTTTTTTTATAGCCTATCAGAAAACTGTTAGTAAAATTGTACATAGAGGATGTTTAAGAAAAAGTCCAAACAATTTCAAAAGTTCATATTGTTTAGATTAAATAGAAAGGTTCCTTAACTGGGATTCATAAAAAAATTTCTTACACAAACAAAAAATTTGGTCGGCGAATTTGTGTGTCATCCGCGAAACAACTAAATTTTTCGGAAAGAATTTTGTTACTAACAATTAAGATGTCGAGATCGATTTAAACTTAACTGATTTACCTCACTCACCTTCGGTTTCTTTTGCCAAAAGTCGTGATTGATTTTTCCCTAGGTTAACTAAATGTTCTTCTCGTTCATCTTTTGTTTCTTTATTTACACGAAATTCATAATTTACTTCGAAATTTTCGAATCATTCCATGCGATTACTTTTAATTTCTTTGTTTTTCATTCGTTTCAGTCTACTCTTTCTCTGTACTCTCTATTCTATTGTCTTATTTTCTTGTAATGTACTTTTTGCCTCGCTGATCTAACTATCCTTCCTTCCTCCCTTTCATGGCTAGTTTTTATTTTAATGTCTCGAGTTTGTATGAATTAAAACACAATTACGATCTTAAAATAAAACTCAACATGGCGTAGTTTGTTTTCAATCATATCGCATTTTCTTACCACCTGGTGTCACTAGGTGCGTGATAAGTACTGCAATCGATCTGTTCTTCAATTACAAAATAAAATGAAAATACGAAGAATGTAAAAACTGTTTAAATATTTTTAATCGTGGGACGTCCTAATATTTATTATCATGTACAACTTTTGATTCAAATTTATTAATATGCATTTATATTTTAATTTTATTTAATTTATTTCGTATATATCTGAGTGAAGTTAATAAAAGAAGAGTAAATAAAAATGCAGGCAATAGATTCCCCGTCCGAAAAAAACTGAAGCATCAAGGTCATCCGCAATGGGATGGCAACAATGCTGCGTTCCTAATACGAATTTCGGACATGGCCGCCTGCTCGAACGAAGCATTTTCCTCTCAACGGCGTTGTTTTTTTATCAGGAAACATGTACTTCTTATTTGCAGAGAAATATTAATCAATGGAGCAGAAAAATACATATTCTCTAGGATAATAATGTTTAAGATTGTAGAGTAGGAATTAATAAAGTGAATTAAAATTATTAATATTGTTAACGGGCGGATATTTTTAGTTTCTTAAATAATAAATACTTTTATAGAATTTTAGAACATTGTAATATACCTAATTAGATTTAGCGTGAAATTTACTACGATTGAGCGTATAATATTATTTAAATGACATATTCATCTTAATAACGACAAATTAGACTATTAGTGGTATGTCACTTGACACTGCGTTCAGCTTAGACGTGAAAAAATCGCTCCTGTGCCCGGTTGTTCCGAGCGTTTCACGCATAGGTGTAGTGTTATCTAAAAAGTTGGCATATGCTTGAATAAACATTTGGTTTGGCGTATAACCTTGTCTTATGGCTCAAGAAATGTTGGTATTCTACGGATTTTAAAATCTTTAATTTATAAAAATCGTTGACAACTATTAGAAGCGGGAGATACAATAAAAACAATAAAATATATTTCAGTTAGCATTACACAAATACAAATAGAATAAGAACATTTTAGAATCTGTTTAATAAAAATTATAAATTTATTTACCTATATAATTTTCACAATTCCTGTAAAGGAATCGACTCATCTTCACCTTTAACACAATTTTTCTTGATTGGTTGTCTTTAACTAATCTAAGAGCATTTTTACACTATTCAATATTCCTTGCTGGAATAAATTTACCCAAAGGCCCATTTATATTAATCCTTAGTAAACTGCCGATGTTTTCCAATCAGATTCATTGTAGAATAACCCCCATCACATTCAGCTGCACTACAAGGAAATGTCTGTGCTAATGTAAATAATAATTCGGAATAAATCATCGGAAACAATATTTGTGTCTATATATTCTCGCATTCTGTTGATTGCTTATTTGGAATCCAAAAGAAATTTATTTACATTTTATTGATAACCCTCTCCCCGTAACTAATAGATGGATACTCTGGCCAAGAGTCTATTAAGGGTATCCAATTTGGACAAAAAGGAACTCTGGTTATCAGTAGGAACTCACCAACAGAAACTTCTCCTAGGTCTCGGACCAGTTTTTATCTAGGGTCGTTTTTGAAGGATTGTAAGTACTCAGATGGTACGCTTTATACACACCTTTGCTCACTTAAGGCCAGAAAACTACGATTCTCTTAGAGTTGCTAATTACCTTGTCATCCGGTGGCAGTAACTATGGCTGTCTTAAGGTTGTCAATTTACTCGTCAGCCGGCAGCTGCACTTATGATTCTGTTAAGGTTTACAATTGACTCGTCAACCTGATTCAGCAAAGATGCTTCCATTCATGCGGCAAATTATCTTGATAACTGAGATGGCGCCGCTTTTCCCCAGGGGGTCATCCATCCATCCATCCGACTCCTCTCCCTTCAGGCCATACGATGCTTTACCTATTTACATCATTTACATTTACATCAATACTCTGCAAGCAGCTAGAAGCGCTTGGCAGGGGGTGTCACAACACCAAGTGAACTCTAACTAATTCCTCTGTTGGACTGTCTTATCGAGTCTGGAAAAAGGATCTGTAGTAGTTCTCTGTTCTAGCGATAGTTTCGACATATCTTCTCCTGTACTCTGATCTAACATTACGTTCACTAACACCGATGGGGACGACTATGCCGCGTACGTCTTCAACGAATTCGGAGCTTTCGAATTTTTCAAATAGTTTCCTTTTGTATTCATTTCTTCTACTCTCAAACGTCTCCCATTTCAGATCCCTCAATATCACTGATACACTCGCATCATACCGATATTCTCCTTATACAAATCTAGTCGCTCTACGCTGAACCATTTCGAGCTCTCTAGTTAGGCCCTCCTCGAAAGGGTCCCAGACGGCGCAACAGTATTCCACGATGGGTCGTATTAGGGAAAAGTATGCGATTTCTTTCACATTCGAGGGGCATCCCCGCAGGACTCTAGAGGAAAGCCCTTGAATTCTGTTTGCCGATGCTATAACGGTTTTGATATGCTCTCTACTAGACAAATTGCGACTGAGAATTACTCCTAGGTATTTGTAGCTATTGACGTATGTTAGCTTTAGTTCAGATATTTGGTACGGGTAACGGTTGAAATTCGTGGAGCGCGTGAAGTTCATTGCGGCGCATTTCTTTATATTCAGGTCAAGTTGCCAATCTTTACACCGTTTCGTAATAGCCTGAAGGTCCTTTTGCAAATTCTCCTGTACGTGTATTGTGTTGATTTCTCCATACACAAGTGTGTCATCCGCGAAGAATCTAACTTTACACTTTGTGTTATCCGCTAAATCATTTATATATATCAAGAATAACAGAGGTCCGATTGCACTTCCCTGAGGCACGCCGGAAGTCACTTTGACGACGTCTGATGGAACTCCATCGAGGACTACTCTCTGGGTTCTATCGTAAAGAAACGAGGCGATCCAATTAAAAATTTTCTCGTTAATTGAATAAACCCTTAATTTTTGCATTATTTTCACGTGAGAAACGGTGTCGCTGGCCAGCCTCTGATGAGACTGCAGCAGGCTAGTAATACAGGGGCGATGCCGAGGCATAATCATTCTTCTCCCCCCCCCCCCCCCCCCTCCCTCCAACCTAAGGGAATGCTTCTCTCTTCAGGCCCGCGACTACCTTTGGCGCCAGGGGTGCATTGCACCCTGACAGAAACCCTCGGGGGCGGAAAATCACAGAGGAGATCAACTAGAAATATTAGGGGGGGTGAGAACTGCTTTCACCCGGTCGGAAAAGATCCCCGGCATGCAAAAATGTTGGAAAAACCACATCCAGCCATTTGTATTCGGTAGTATTCTCGGAAGCCGATTTCGGAGCCCGGTTACTGCCCCCAAATATTCATTTGAAGTCACATTTTTTAAATTTATTCGCCAGTTGCAAACAGTAAACATATCGATGGAAAACCTAATGGGAAAAATAAATTAAGGTATTTTCCAAAAAATTTTGCCAGGAAAATTTGGCGCCTCTAAAAATTCGGCGCCCCAAGCAATCGCTTGGTCTGCTTGTATTTTTGAGCCGTATCTGCTCCGGAACAGAGAAAACATGAAAGTAATGATGTATTCACTAGCGGTGGTGTAAATACTGATGGTGTTAGTAATAATATGTTTAAGAAACGTTCTCATCTTCAACAATATCCATAGCACGGTGGAAAGATCGGTTGTTGACCAATCGCACGCTAGGGTTTTTTTAGGTTAGACGAGGATAAAACCAATATATCTGTTAGAAAAGAGTCCGTCAACATTAACCCTAGGGAGTCCAAGAATAGCGGTAGAGTGAGAAGTAGAAAAATAAAATTGTTAGATCAAGTGGCGGGGAAATCCAGAACGAAAATATCCGTAGAAAACACAATAAAAATTATTATTATGAACTGCCGAAGCATTCGAAGGAAACAGGCTGATTTTTGCCACTTAGTTAAAAGCCATCGTGCAGACGTTGTATTGGGAACTGAGAGCTGGCTATCGGGCGACATTAATTCTAACGAAATTTTCCCAACAGATTACGTGGTATATCGCAAAGACTGGAGGGAAAGAGTCGGAGGCGGAGTTTTCATCGCCGTCAGAAAGAGTATATCAAGCCAATTAGAGGAGATTAACGTCAGCGAACACTGCGAAACGATATGGTGCTCCTTCGTAAGAGAAATGCTAAAAAATTATTTTTTTGCTCATTTTACCGCCCACCTGACTCGGGAGTCGAGAACATTAGTGAACTCAGCCGTACATTGCAGGTGATAGCTAGGAGAAAGAACGATCCAGTAATCATTCTTGGAGGAGACTTTAATCTTCCATCGATCGATTGGAAATCCGTAACCTATGATAGTGGTGAAAAAAATAGACAAGTTGTCGTGAATTAATTGAAGCGTTTACTCTAAACTCTCTAGATCAAATCGTCAACGAGCCGACGCGATATGACAACAATGGAAACGGAAACATATTAGATCTGCTAGCCACTACCCACCCACTATCGACTAGAAACCTACAAATCGACTACGGCATAGGTGATCATAAAATATTAACTGCCGACTTCAAATACACCCCTGCGACAATATATAGGCCAACGCGATTAGTCTATATATTCAGTAAAGCAGATCTCCCAGGTTTAAAAAATTACGTTACAAACCAAATAGCGACATTTATCAATTTTGCGTATAGTAACAGCGTAGATGACTCTTGGACGGAAATTCTGCGAATCATTCGAGAAGGGCTAAAAACGTTTGTCCCAACTAAAGCAATTCGTGATCGCAAGGACCCACGGTGGGTGAAACCGAAACTCCGTGCCTTGCTCAAGAAACAAAGACGGCATCACGCGCGCATAAAGCACCTTAAAGAAGTTGGTAGGGACCACGCGAACGAGTATTTAATATACAGAAATAGTCGTAAATCTGCAAGAGACGAAGCGCGTAAGGAATTTGACGCCTACCTATCCACGACACTCTCGGATTCACTCAAAAACGACTCGAAACAATTTTGGTCGTAGGTGCGAGAAATTCGAGGAGGTCAGTCCACAGTACCTCTTCTACGTACAGACAACGGTGAAAGTGTACATGATTCATATTAAAATATCCGAAAGCGGTATCGTCAAATTACTAATTCAGGTCCATAAAAGAAAATCGCCAGTGCCTGAATCCATACCTGCATTCATTATAAACTCGTTAGCAAACGAATTAGCTCCGTACCTTAAGATCGTATTCACAAAATCTTTAGATGAGTGTGTAGTTCCCTTGATATGGAAAACAGCCCACGTTACACCAATACATAAAACGGGAAGTAAATAAAAATTGGAGAACTACCGCCCTATATCGTTGACGTCAATCTTCTGTAAGGTTTTTGAGCATGTTATCGGTAGCTCAATAATGTGATTTCTCGAAAGCAAAGATGCGCTTAATAGAAACCAGCATGGTTTCCGAAGAGGCAGGTCATGCGAGACTCAGTTAGCTCTACTCACACAAGATATTGTGAAAGCAGCGGATAAGGGAATAGGAGTTGATGCAGTATTTTTAGACTTTAGGAAAGCCTTCGTCACCGTTTCTCACGTGAAAATACTGCAAAAATTAAGGGCTTATTCAATTAACGAGAAAATTTTTAATTGGTTCGCCTCGTTTCTTTCCGATAGAACCCAGAGAGTAGTCCTCGATGGAGTTGCATCAGACATCGTCAAAGTGACTTCCGGCGTGCCTCAGGGAAGTGCAATCGGACCTCTGTTATTCTTGATATATATAAATGATTTAGCGGATAACACAAAGTGTAAAGTTAGATTCTTCGCGGATGACACACTTGTGTATGGAGAAATCAACACAATACACGTACAGGAGAATTTGCAAAAGGACCTTCAGGCTATTACGAAACGGTGTAAAGATTGGCAACTTGACCTGAATATAAAGAAATGCGCCGCAATGAACTTCACGCGCTCCACGAATTTCAACCGTTACCCGTACCAAATATCTGAACTAAAGCTAACATACGCCAATAGCTACAAATACCGAGGAGTAATTCTCAGTAGCAATTTGTCTAGTTGAGAGCATATCAAAACCGTTATAGCATCGGCAAACAGAATTCAAGGGCTTTCCTCTAGAGTCCTGCGGGTATGCCCCTCGAATGTGAAGGAAATCGCATACTTTTCCCTAATACGACCCGTCGTGGAATACTGTTGCGCCGTCTGAGACCCTTTCGAGGAGGGCCTAACTAGAGAGCTCGAAATGGTTCAGCGTAGAGCGGCTAGGTTTGTAAAAGGAGAATATCGGTATGATGCGAATGTATGAGAGATATTGAGGGATCTGAAATGGCAAACGTTGAAAAGTAGAAGAATTGAATACAAAAGGAAACTATTTGAAAAACTCGAAAGCTCCGAATTCGTTGAAGACGTACGCGGCATAGTTGTACCCATCGGTGTTAGTGAACGTAATGTTAGATCAGAGTACAGGAGAAAATATGTCGAAACTATCGCTAGAACAGAGAACTACTACAGATCCTTTTCCCAGACTCGATAAGACAGTCCAGCAGAGGAATTAGTTAGAGTTCACTTGGTGTTGTGACACCCCCTGCCAAGCGCTTCTAGCGGCTTGCAGGGTATTGATGTAAATGTAAATGTAAAACGTTGTATGGTTAAATTATTTTTTAATTTAATTTAAATAAGTTAGTTGCTATTATACCTACTCTTTCTTGAACCAACCTTTGATAAGTAGTTTAATGTAGAGGCTTATCTCTTTAAAATGTGAGGTAATTAACTCTATTATTGGGCAATTTTATTTCCTTTTAATAAATTTCTCCTGGAGGTAGTTTTAAATTTGTAATTTTAAATTGATAACAAATTCGTAATCTGCTACTGTCAACGAAATTTGTCCTTTGTTGTAATGATTCCTAGTAATAGACGTTGTTCATCTTGCTCTGGAAGTTCTTAATCAGTCATAAAGTTGGAGTATCATTTTCATTCCAACCTATATTTTTTTAATCATTTTTTTCGGAACGTCTTTCCAAGATCACTTCCAAGAGAAGGTTTTGATTCCATTCGTTTCGTCGCTTCTTTTCCCCCTACATCCTTCCTTTACAGCATTCACAGACTCCCAAGTGCGTTTTGCAATCAAGAATCAATTTCATCCTTTCTATTTCATTCCAAGAGCAATTTGTACCATTAGATTTAGATAAGTGCGTCACTGCCTTTATTCATGCGTTTGGCAACAAGTGTTTGTCTATGAGTAAGGCAATGTGTCCATGTTCCATTTTTTGATGCCTTCTTTATGAAACTTACTGCACCAGCAAGTTTAACAACCATTGATTGAATCCCATCTGCGCATTCATCGATGCAATAGTTCCAATCAATCTCATTTTCATTGAACTTAGTATCGCACAATTTATAATTACTTTGTGACATTTCAAAATTATTTTTCTGTGAGTAAATCCTTGTTTTTTTTATTAAACTCTTTATTCATAAAATTACACAACAAACATCAAAATAATTATATCCAATAAACTACTAAACTACCAAATTTTAATGCAAAATTTATGTATCGATGGGGCACCATAACTGAAATCTGCTTGGGGTGCCAAAATATCTTGAGCCGGCCCTGCTCCGGAGTAACTTCAAGCTTTTTAATAGAACATGAATTGTATTGAATCAGGTTTATTATTATCTTCATACTCACATTTCTATGGGCACAGTTAAAACAAAAAATGATTCAGCAGATATTTAATTAATCAAAAAAAAGACAAACGATAATAAGCAAGTTAAGGATATTCTTTGATGAGATTCGCAGTAAGTAGTTCTCTTGAAGTATTTCAAACAGCGACTAGCAGATCAAAATATGCTATTTATCCTCCAAAAGTCTCAAACCTAACCTGTTACAAAAATTCCGCACATTTACTTTCCAAATCTATACTTGCAAAATTACGAGAACAAGGGTTTCCGATGCAAATTTTATGCCGCCATTCTGAAGAAGTTATTCTACGCAACGTCATCGGAGTGTGCCCTATATTTTGTGCTTGAGAAATTTGTTATACGCTGAACATGTACGTAAAGAAGTTGTTATACGCCGTATACCTCCGTATACCTTCGACTACACCACTGATTTCACGTCCTCAGTCACCATTTTTTTCGGATCACTGTCCTCACGTTACAGAACCCCTAAAAAGGTAACTATTAAGCAGTCTCCTAGACAGCATTGGCCTGAATATGAAGTAAAGCAATATTTTTTAGATGGTTGTTAATTTAGATATCATCCTTCGGGGTAGATATTTAGATCGCAATATGTTACTTTTGTTTAGTATTTCAATTAGATAACGAGGTATAAGATTCTTTAAAAAAATTTGTTTAGATACAGGTATACCCGATTTACGTCGGGACGATGTAAATCGGGTATACCTGTATCTAAAAATAAAATGTATTTCAATCAGTTTTATTTTGCATCTAAATCTGATTATTATATTCATGGGCAGCACCTCCATTGACACTTTTCTCTTCCTAAGATCTTTTTATTCCTTTATAATTTTCGTAGGAATATTCTTTTCCTAGGAGAAATGGTGAGCGGGGTTTACGTCAGGGTTTATGTTCTGTATTTCCACACATAAAATTAGGGTACGAGAATTATGCGAGGATTATGCCAGTATTTGGCGGATGGATGATTTAAGAGGGAATTATTATGTTAAAATTAAACGAATTGAATTCCAAATTTTGAGATATTTGGCCGCCATCTTATTCTTTTGCGTAGGCAAACTTCATATTTATGACAATTTGTAACCAAATAATAGAATGAGAGAAAAAGCTTAGAGAAAATAGTAACATCTGATCATCGATGAAAAAATTGATGGTATTTACTTTTCAGATTGATGTAACTAGCAATTTTGTTTAGGTGCGATTTTTATGTTTTATGTCCTTGAATATATTCTTGAATTTAAAATCAGATTCATCATCATCATTTTTGTTAATTTCTAATATATGAATATCGATTATGTATATTATCCTAGAGATTTCCCACGTTAAAGAAACAAATGAACAACGATGGAATTTCTTATCATTTAAATGAGATAGAACTTCTTGAAAAACATTTGAATCACTCGAGACTTGGTAGCCCCAATGCCCAGCGAATAATTTAACTGTTTTGACGCCCCAAATCTTTCTCCATATACCCTCATTATTTCTCTAAAACCTATTAGCTCACGAAAGCACATACAAGATGAAGCATAAAAAACTGCTATTATTTTTCTAAAAAACGACAAATGAAAAACTAAAAAAAATTCCAGGTCCAAATCCATTTCGGAAGTTAAAAGTTAGGAAGACATCAAAATAAACAGAGAGTTGGAAGTTGATGCGTCCGACAGCGGGAGAGAATGGCCGTGAGAGGAGATTGGAGAGGAAGATTAGTAGGTGGAGGAAGGGAGAGAGATGTAGAGCAAGAAAGATAAAAGTGCTTTCTCAATTCCTCTCCATTTTTCCAAGATTATTGGTCAATTCTGTGTTAAAAGTTACCTTAATCTGATAAAATATTTCTCTGTATCATTTCGTCTTCCACGTGCTCGATGAATGCCGTTTAGATTTCATGAATGGTATCTAATGACAACTACTATAGACAAATACATATACGAATATTCAAGTATTATAGGAACGTATAAGTCCAGCGGATCGCAATTTAGAGAACTTTGATGCATGATATAAAAGTTGTCGAAATCCAAGCATGAATAATTATTTTATTCTCATTTTATGATTCTACAATTTAAATTAAGTTTTCTTGGAAAAAATTGCCATTATGATTTGTTGCTACAGTTCTTTTATTCCTCAATAGCTTTATTCTCTCGAAAAGCAATAAGGTGAGTTTTCCTAAAATATTAAGACAACGTCAGTTTTTGAGGTTCGCTCATATTTGATGGAGCTCATCGAATCCCCGAAGGCCATTTATCAATCGGGATCACTGCCTATTGAATGAAATGCTTGACATTCTTTTTTTTTCTTTAAAAAGGGGCAGTTTTTTCTCTATATTTACTACAGAACCGTAATAATACTACAAAGAGATCATAAATTACGAGCGAGTTATCGTTTTCTTCTATTACTTGGGAAAACTGTAATGCATTGGGCCTTATTTGGAAAATTTTCGAAGAAAGTAAATTACCTTCATAATTTAATAATTACCGGTCTATTTCGAAAGGGCATTCATATCTTCAATTTCCTTTCTTCCGCCTTGAAGCATCGACGCTTCAAAGTGACAGCTTTTCTTTATTTTTTTTCAACAACCTGCTTGCCTCTCGACGCGCGCGTCGCCCCTGTCACTTATGCATTTATCAACGCATAACGAGGCCCTAATTCTCTTTCCCTGACATTAACCTTGAATCGACGTCCTTCTAGTCCATTTTTCAAAAACTCCATCGAACTAATCGAAATTCATCAAATTATTTAACAGTGATAACGACTGATTTCGTCACAGTTTTTCAATAATTTTGTGCTGAAAGTCAGCGTTAGTCAAAAACAAATCCTATGTCATTTAACGTAAAGAGAGGCGCATTTGATTTTATTTTGTAGTACATTAGACGCTCCTGATTTATGATATTCTTTGTGCGTAGAAGATGACTGCTATTTGTTCAAAATAACGGTTTTTATAAAGAAGAAAACCAGCGACAGATGAAACAATCTTGAGAGATGTGAAGGCGAGACTGCGTCATCAGCGGCCTTAGGACGGATAGGAAAAAATAAAGGAAGCAGACAGATTGTTGTGTTATTCCTGGTGAGCTCCACAGAGAATGTGATGAAACCGAGGGCAATGACGGGGTGTGAAAAAGGGGCGGGAGAGGATTATAGCGGGGTCGGGGAAGTAGAACGCGGTGGAATTTCAAAGGAAAGCCTCTTTGGGTGTGAGGATTTTAGGACAGACAGACAAACGACTTTATTGGGGCGAAATTGAGAATATATAGTCCCTTATTACATTTAACCCTGAGTCAAAAATTACAAACGAGAATAAAAATAGTAATAATAATTTCACAGAAAAGAACCAGAAAATAAAATAAATAGAAAAACATAAAAGCAAAATAGAAAATTACAAATTCGGAAAATTTCTATAGAAAGACAAAGTAATTGCGGTAAAAACCTAGGAAAGACTAGACTTGGCCATCCTAGTAAAAGACCACGCAGGAAAACACCCACGAAGGGAAGGGGGGTGGAAAAAACCTGCGAAAGCCCAAGATACATGAAAGAACAATAGTTGAATTACAGTAATACATACAAGTTTAACAAGATAAGATTTACAAAATATATTTTAATGTTATGAGAAATGAACAAGATATTTAATAAAATCAGATGAAATTGAGTGAAAGCATACCTATTTAGCAGAAGAAGGGGAGAAAGAGAGGGAGGGGGAGAGAGGAGGGGGAGGGAGAGAGGAGGGGGGGAGGGGTACACACAAACAGCAGGAGGAAGAGAGTGAGAGAGAAAAAGAGGAGAGAATTGGAGGGAGAGATTGATAAGAAGGAGAAGATGTAGAGAGAGGGTGGGGATGAGCGGAAGAATTTTAAAAGTCGAGAAATGAGAGGTTGGAGTTGAAGGATTGAAGGGTGTTTGGATGAAGAGTATGAGATATATGTACCATTGCAGAGAAGGGAAAGTGATGAAGATGAGAGATAGGAAGAGCGGAATAGGGGTTGAGAAGAGGTGGATATCGGTTGATAATGATACATTTTTTTTATCGCTCCACTTGTAAACTATTCAGCTAGATATTTAGAACTATTCGTGCAAAAATAAGAATCAGTAACTTAACGCATTAGTATATATTAGTTTTATTATTTAAACTTTTGAAGGCGAGGTTGAGACTACACATCCCCTTCTTCCACCCAACCGTAGGCAGTTTACAGACAAGTATTTACAAGAATAGTTGTTTTAACTATTAACGTAGTTTACAAATTTTGCTTTGATTCCAACATAAGACCGTTTCCACGCTTGAACTTGTTATGCATTACGAGAATATTCCAATCATTTTACCACAAATTATTCATGAAATTATAAAATCTCCCTAATCGAAGAGAGACTAAATCAACTGAGATACCCTTGGGTTGTATATCAGAAGAAATCCTTGAGTAACGAAGAAGATTAATAGAGCAAAACTTAATTAGGACCGAAATAGAAGACTGTAGTATGCTGCGGCGGTCTCATCCAGAGCGATGGAAATCAGTCAATTAACTGTTAATTCGACTCAACGTGCCACTTAACCGGACCGGGATGTATTGAGGGGAATTTTTCAGTGATGCATTTATCTCTACCGCACAGTTTGGCCAGACGATGCCTTTTTCGTAGCAAATTGGCGAAAAAATCTTTAATAAATAACTTACGCTCAAAATATCCAACGAAATTGAATTAAACTTTTGTCTGTCTGCCGTAGTAATCGAATTTCATCCATCAAAGCTTTGTTTGCATGCACGTCACTTAATGGAATATTCACCGTAAAAAAACGAAACCTGAATACGCACGAAAAAATGTAGCCCTTCCACTTTAGCCTTATAATCATTAGAGAAATAAAGAGGAATATATAGCGATAAAAATTTTGCGTGTTTTTCTGTATAAAGTAAAGATTTTGGTTTAAGTTCGTTTGAATGTAACACCTCAACAAAAGCGAGCGATAGGATACGAGATCGTATGCTTCTGTGCGAAAGCGATCGAACCACGCGCTTCCTTATTCGTTCGTGTCGCTTCCATTTTTCCCGAACTTTCCCCGCCTCTGCAGTCTGAGGTTGGAAAGGGATTCTTTTAAATAATTAAATAGGAACCGTATACATAGAGGGGGGAGAGAGAGAGAGAGAGGGGGAGAGAGAGAGAGGGGGGAGAAGGGGGGGTGAGGGGGGGGAGAGGGGGGAGAGAGGGGGGGGGGAGAGAGAGAAATTCATAAGCGTAAAGAAACATATTTCTTCTGTCCAATGCGAACCGCAGAGGAGAATGAGCTCAGATGGACGGAAAGGAATTTTCCACGCGAAGCGGAAACAATCTGTCGTTGGCAGAAGGAGGCGGATGACGAAGAGACTAGAGAAGAAATGGATGTTGGGGTCTCCGAGGAAATTGGGACGGCGTCTGCGAGAGGTGGATTTGAGAGGGATTCTCGGAGGCGGTAAGCGTTTTACCGGCGCACAGTGGTCGATTTTCTCATTTTGACGGGACAAAACCACCGATATCGAATGTTTTAAAACTAACTAAAATCGTTATGGATACAATGTATATAAACCAATGCATCATGCCCTCATTAAAAAAATCACGGCAAAGGCGCAAATAGCATTTGGCAACGACGCAAATTTGCAAGATGTAATCAGTTGGCGCCGTCTTTGATTTAGTCTAGCACGAGAGTGTGCGCTAAGTGGTCGAATATTGCATTATATCGATAAGACGAAGGTGACTTGTGAACATGGAAAATGAAGCTGAAGGTATGTATTTTACGATTATTTATTCAAATAATTGCTAAATTCTATACTTTTTGTCACAGAGAGGGTAGATTTTCTTTTAAAATAATAACAAAAAAGTTAGTGAAGTAGGAATTTTAACGAGATTTATAAAAAAAGTTTTACGAGGTTTCATTGATAATAGTAATTATATCAATTCAGTAGTCTATAAGCTAGAATATTATAGATATTTCAGCTGCAGCCACCTGCATCTGTAAAAAATATATATCATTTAAAGAAGGGCGGCTCGCCATTACTCGAAGGGAGCTGTATGAATTTTTGCGAGAGGAAGACATCACAATGCAAGCGACGTCTCCTCAGTGCAGGGAACGTTTCTTCAATTATATTACATCGAAGTGGATGTTAGATAGTTGTGCCGAAAGCATCAGGGAAACTATCTCTGATAATATTAAACAGTTTACTTGTAATCTTTATTCGCGGTGGAAATTGTGTCACCGTAGTGCGACAAGATTTATTGAAACATATTCCACATGGCTGGACGAGGAATTCACCCTACCAAATGATAACGATTCATGCCAAATAGGATCGTCAATCAAATTTGGTGGCCGTCCCAAGAAGTCGTTCTCTGCAGGCAGTGTGAAAAGTAAGAGAAGGGAAGTCGGAACCTTAATGCAGTCACGAAGTCCTCAGGAGCTCTCATTCGCAGCGCAAATGAGCTTTAGATCTGCATGGGAACGAGACGTTGCAGAATTATATTATCAAAAGAAGTGCAGGATGCGAGCCACAAAGACTGTAGGAGTTTCAGAGAGCATGACACTCGGAAAACGTCAAGGCAAGCCACAAACTAAGACCTCTTACACATGCTGTTAATTTCTTTCGATCCAGTTATATCCAGCGTTAGGGAGCTACCAAGAAAGTGCAGTGAGGCGCTATATGATGTGGTTTTATTTTTGTAGAAAACTCCCGAAGTATCATGTGGGAACAACATTATTACAGAGGACAATTCCGATACAGACAGCTAGTAAACTTCTCTTGTAAATTTTTTACAAAATGCAATAATTTTATCTTTTTGTAATATCTGCATTTCTTTCATTCTCATTTACGACAGTTGATATTATTTTATGAATTAATAAGCTTAGTAACATAATAAGAAAGCAAAGCAAAAATATATTCTCCAATTCTTATTGAAAGTACTGTTTTAATGTAATATTTTTACTTTCTCCATACGTAGTAATGGGAAAGTATTGTATTCATGAAAAAAATCGACTTCGAGATTTCAACGGAAATACATGTTTTGAGGTCCCTAGAACACGTTTAGACTATTTTCGGAATGATGTCTGTGTGTGTTTGTGTACGCGTGTGTGTGTATGTTAGTGTGGGCGCTCTAACTCAAAAAGTACGTGCCAAATCGTTACCAAACTTCATATCTAACACTCTTACATGAGCACAAAGAACTGATTAGTTTTTGGACAATAACGGATAAACGGAAGTCGCTGTTTATTCGAAACCCGATTCGGTTTTTGCGATATTTCTTCGTTAAAACATCATTATTGTATATACAATTCTATATAAAAGTTATAGAGAATGTCATTTCCTACAGTTTTCATTTGAAACAATTTTCTATAGGAGTTATTGTTTAGGAGTTATTTATAAATAACAGGTTTTTCGGTTTCCGTTAAATATCTCCTTAAAAACATCGTTAATGGTAATCTTCGTAAGGACCAAAGTTGTAGAGAATAATATTTCTTCCAAGTTTTGTTTGAAACTAATTTTCGTAGAACCATCTATTTCGGATATATTTCGCTTTATCTTAATACCAGTATACAGCGCCAACACCATGTAGCGGTGAATTCTGTAATCATTCAAAATATACGTAATTTACGGCAACAAGGACGTGTCTTCTTTTATGATACGAAATAATAATTTTGCCTAGTAATATTATTCATAATAATTTAAATATCTATACCCCAAATATGGAGAAAGTCATGTGTTGGCCACATCAGATTTTTATGAATGTGATTGTCTTATAGCTTATTTGTATTTGAGACTGATATTATTTTGTAAATGAATGTGCTTAGTAACATAATAGTTGAGGAGTTTTAGCAAAAATATTTTCTCCAATTGTAAATTAAATTACGGCTTACCTTTATTTCAGCAATTTTTTATTTATTTTTTGTTTTTTAATAATAAATTATTTAACAATAATTTTTAGTTAATCTGACATTTAAAACTCAAAATTATTTATAACTGAATGAAAGTGATACAAATCTCAACCAATGATCATCTTATTTCAATGGAAATTAGTTTTGTCCCTTCAAAGTGGATAAATCGACCACTGTGCGGCGTCGGAATGGGACTTTGCTATGAGTAAACATCTATCAAGCTTAGAATACAAAAAAATGTGGTTGATGTGTTGATTTTTGGCTCGACTATCCCCCGACAAAAGAAATTATTGCTGGGAATGGAGTATGAAGAAAGAAGATATGAGCAGATTGGAAGCTTCTGAGATGTAGGTATAGCATGGAGGAAATTGGTTTGACTTACAATGAAGAAAAGAAGAGGTTTTAAATAAAATAGGAGAAGAGATGAGCTTCATTAAGGTTATTGGATTTATTGGATTTTAAGACGAATTTTATAATTCTTGTATGAATTTTAGAAAGAATTCTTAGATAGGCGGATACTAGGAAAGTTGAGAAGAGGTAGGATTGAGAAGGGCGCCTGTGAGGAGTTTAGATGGGACGCTATTTATGAGACACGGGAGTATGAAGAGAAGAATTTTGGGAATGGGAAATCGTAAGTTAACTTGAAAAGAAATGAAAGACTGGCCAGTTTTGTAGAAAGTAAAGAAAGGTGTCTTTGTACCAAAGCAAAGTTTTATTAAAGGCACTTTAATTTGATGGATGAAATTTTGAGAGTTAAGGGGCCGTTGAAGGAGGTTGGAGAAGGAGACTGATACGAAAGAGACAAAAAGCAGGAAAATATATATTGGTGTTTTAGAAGAAGAGAGTAGTTATTAGAAGATCAAGAGGTGAAGCGATAGGTTTGGCGTTCTCTTGCGTGCAAGAAATAATTTTCTTTAAGTGTTGTTGACAGGACGGGGAGGGAGTCAGTGTTCTAACTGAATGCCATAATAATGTAACAAGCTGGATAAAGCCTAAATTCTTGCAATTGTGTGTTATTATTCACTCAGATTAAGTGGTGAAAAACATGGAAATATGAAGTAAAACATTTTTTAGAGTTAAACAGCGATGGCGTTTGCAGCATCATTGCGTCTTAGAGCAGTTAGTTTTAAATGGAATGCGCCATTGAATCTTCGACTTCCTAGTTTCTCTTTGCACTTCTTCCTGAGGCCGTCAGTTTTTTGTTTTTATTTTGTTAAGATTAACGACGCCCTGAAAGTGGTTCTCGCGCAAAAAATTACCAGCAATCGGCCATGTAGTAAATGAAAAATATCAAAATGGCGGCCTAATCTAAATAATTTTGTGGTCCGCAATATGCTACTTTTTCTAACAATTTCTTCTTGTCAATGTGAACGTATCTTACTATTTACTACGTCCCGATCCAGTATTTTTGTTTTTTTTATTTACTTAACATATAAAAATTAGTTAAATATATGAAGTAAGGTCTTATGAAACAGATTGAAAAATAAGTATTGACACATGTTCCTGAATATACATAAAAAGCTTATAAAAACAACGCGCATATTCTGGCTACCAAGTGTTCATCAGCGTTATTCGTCAATAGTGTATAATGCAGGCGCGTAACTTTGGGGCGCAGGCCCACGCGGCGCGTGTGGCCCAAGATATTTGGGGCCCCACAAAAATACTTAGAATTTTTCCTGTAATCTGCCGTAAGGTAATCGAAGTAATATTATCCTCATGGTAATGAAAGATTTCACCGCTCTAAATGAAGACGAAAATACCCATCTCAAGCGTTTGGAGTTGTTTTGTCCTATCCTTATAATATTAGAATTATAGGAGTCTCACTGTATTTTTGGAATTGAAAAGTAAAAAAATCGATAAAAATCAAAACGGTATAATAATTTCATATTTTTTTATATAAATGGAGTCCCCAAAAACTTGACTTGCGTGGGGGTCTCAAAACCATAGTATAATGGAGGATTAAGTGTGACATACTATCAATTGTTTCCATTCGTTTCGTGGAATGTCCGCTATAGGTACGCGTTTGTGAAATTTTTCGTTGAGGATGCGCGTGGGTTCTTATGTATTTGAAGTATGTATTGTATTTGGTCTGGAATAATGAGGTTCTTAGGTTTTAAGATCTATGCTCTCAAAAGTGTAATTGCTCTATGATGTGCGCTATTTTGTTCAGTGCCCAAATCATAAAAAATTCTCAACTAAGATATTAAAGGTATAGTCGTCACATTATTGAACATCTTCTCCCGAGGATCTATACGTTCCTATGATACTTTCCAGGATTAAGTCGAGTAAATTATTGGAACAAATACAATCACAATTTTAAATAATTCATGGTAAAATTACGATGAAACAATAAGAAAATTAATTATTTGTATGAATTTATGATTAAATTCTGAATAATCACAAAGTGATTGAGCGGTTAGAAGAGACCTTTCTCTAGCTTCACCGTGAGTTACCTGCGTTAAAACGCTTTGCAAATTTAACGCCAGAAAATTTAAAGTCATAGGACGGAATGTGCGCAGTATTGGAAAAAGAGCGACGTTATGCATGAGATGCGGGCTCAAGAGAGAGGGAGAGAGAGAGGGAGAGGAAGAGAGAGAGGGAGGGAGAATGAGTGTTTGCAGGTATAAGAGGATGATGCATCGGAGAAGAGTTTTCTCTAGCGGAGTGCGTGGATGAGAGATCAAAGCGGAGGATGCAGAGAGGTTAGGAAGCGAATGAAAAAGGGGAAGGGAATAAAAGTCCCAAAGGGGGAGAGGGGCCTATAGAAGAAGGGCTGAGGAGGGTCCAAGGGAGGGAGGGGGGCGCATTAGGAGGGAGGAGGCAAAGCAGGTGCTTGGGGGTTGATAGCGGGGGCGATGACAGCTTGACAAATGATAAATTACGTGATGCGGGAGAATGCCTCAAAAGAAGATTGTTGAGGGAAAATTGGGAGTTGTGTTGGGGAGACTGGGAGAGAAAGGGATGAATTGTGAGATAGGGAGGGAAGGAGAAGATTATGTGTGGAAGGGGAGGGAGGGGAAAAGGGATATGAGTTTCGGAAGAAGGAAAGAAGGCATGGAAGAGATGCAAAGTGAAGTGGTGCGAGGCCAGGAGAGAAAGAGGGAATGGTATTCTTCACGCGAGAGGAAGTTTTATTTCTTTTTCAATGGAAGGTGTGACGCTTGGAAGAAGACGTTAGCGAAGAGGCAAGAAGATGGACTGCGTGGGCATGGCGGAGTCCTGATTTCGGTCAGGGTGGAAAGAGAAGTTGCTCGCTGAAATTTAGTAGTCGGAGTTTATAAAAAAAAAGAAATTGTAGTTTACATCATAAGTGGAAGAAGTTCTCGAGATGGGCGTTAAAGAAAGTCTTTAAAAGCACTATATTTTCGAAAGAAAAAGTTATTAGAATTTGACTTTTTGCGTCTTCAATTTTGCGTTACCTGATTCAGGCGAACATCAGACGCGGAAAAATAGGGATGAGTTCAGTACATTGCCGTCGGTCGGTCTCGCGGTCCACGGATTTTTGGGAAACTTAAGAATGGCCATATATAAAAGTGAAGAGTATTGAAAATCTTTTTAAGAAATGTTTAAGCGAAAAGGTATTCGAAGGAAGAGAGAGAGAGACGATACTGAGAGGTAAGAGGAAATGAGGTGAAAAAGGAAAACAAAAGAGTTGTAGGATGCCTTGTTTCGGAGGAGGAAAGTCCCGGAAAAAAAAGTGGTATGACTAAGTTAATGTCACGCGAGTGAACAAGCGTCGGATTCGTAGTAGAAGGAGAAAGGGGAAGAGGGGAGGTAGAGGGGGAAGGGGAAGAGGGGAGGTAGAGGGGGAAGGGGAAGAGGGGAGGGAGAGGGGGAATGGAGAGAGGGAAGGGGAAGAGGGGATGGGAAGGAGAGGGGGCGGGGCCGACTTAAAGGAAAGAGTGAGCCTGTGAGCACGGGTGGGAATCGTTTGCGTGCGAACCTTCCCTCGTCGCCCCCTTACGCCCTTTACCTCCTTAAGCCCCTCGCCCACAACTTCCCATGATACTTTTATGAAATTCTCTCGAGGATTTTGACCGCAAACCCTCAAACTCATCCCTCTCTCTCTCTCCCTCCCTATATGGTCTCCCTCTCTCTCTCTATTTTATCCCTCCTCTCTCATCCCACACACATTTCCCTCCCTCCCTCCCTTCCTCCTATATACCACTCTGTCTTCTCCTCCAGCATCTCCTTATTCCCTTGTGGAAATCCTTTCTATGGCTCTCCCTCTCCTCGCCCTAAACCCTGCCGCAGATCCCCTTTCCTTGTGGAATTCTTCTCCTCCGCCCATGAGCTTAGGAAGGACGCCTCTTTGCGCATATTCCCTCCGCAGTGTGCTCTTTCTAGACGCCTTCTTCTCACGATTCTCGCGCGACTCTCAATTTTATTCGCATAACATTGGAAATCGATGGAAGTAGGCGAGATGTGTATTAACATAATGTTTTGTATGTTTTCAAGGGAAGATTTCTGTTTTCATCCATGCCCCGGAAAAAAATTACGGTGTAAAGTATTCAGTAAAATCTAAATGCATCAAAGTTTCGACTATTTGAAATCAGGGTTTATAATTATGAAGAGTCTTATCAGAAAAAAATAACTGCAATATAGGCGAACGATATCTGCAAACCAACCGATTTCTCCTATTTCGAAAATTGTGAATACTGGCCATTCCCGACTTAGTACGCCTTTAATGCGTTCCTGAAAAGTGAGTCGAATTATCGCAAGTCGAATATCAATTTCCCAAAGACTTACATGTTATAAATTGTGATACGTTCCAGGACCTTGGAAAAAATATGTACCATGCCGTATTTAGGCTATAAATTGATAGTTTAAGAACAAATGAGTGTTATATATTGTATAATAAACATTTTGAAGACTTACAAAAATCAATAAATTAATACCTTCAATAGGGACGAGTCGTATTGTCCAACTGAATATTGGCCGAAAATACGCACAAAAAAGTAGAATCGGATGTCGAATATCGTATGTGTGGGTTAGGATATCGGATGTCGATTTCGAGATATCAACGTATATATTAATTGAGTAAGACCTATGTCAGTCACAACACGAAGCGAAGCTTCCTTTCCACCTTCACTCAGCCACGCTTGAGGAAAAGTTGAGGTGAAGGAGATGAGAGGCGGATAGCCTCAGTACGCGGCGGCGACAGCGCAGGGCGGAGGGTCAGGGGTACGACAGTTGGTCAGCGGAGGACCTTCTTACCATAATACTCCAACAGAGCTCCAATTTCGGAGATGTACGGACAGCTAGACAATGTATTGATGTCGTAAGTTCGGGTTTATCGTAAGGCGAGACATCGTAAGTATTGTACTAACATTTCATTAACGAAATGTATTATCTATGTATCCATGTGTGAAGTATTTGCAGGGATCTTGGGAGGCTTATGAAGGACCTAGAAACATGCTGCAATATTCCACTCCTCTGAATTAACCAAAAATCTTTCTCAAAGCTGATTTTGGCCTTCCTCTTAAATTTTTGGACTGGTGTTCTACATGATTTCCAGTTCGAGTTTAGCTTTCTTTTTTTTTAAATAAATCATCGTTGCGTGTTAAATGCCAGACGAACTACCAGAAATCCATAAATATAGATTAAATAAATTTTATTTTAGGAAAATTACCGTAGCAATAATAGCAGCCAGTAGATTGATATGATTATAGCGAACATTATCATCAATTTCGTATATCCGCAACTGTCCCTCGTTCAGCACTATACCAGCCCCTATTCCAAAGCCTCTCAATTGCCCGAGGTGTTCTTGCGGATAATTATTCTATTACCATATTTATTATCTATACATCTATACATATCTATAAAGTAAGGTGTTTGTATGTATGTATGTATGTATGTTCTGCTAAGGCTCAGAAACTACAACACGCAGAAAAAAGAGGAAGGTGTCATATTAACCGTTATCATATGTACGGTGGTGTAGTAAGGTTTTTAAACCGATTCGGTGTACTATTTAATTATAATTAAATATTTTCTTTTATATGGGATTTCCATTTAAAATTTTTTCGTAAATTTCTCGAATTTTTAACTCCTTACATATATATCGCAGACATATGCTCTCGCAAACTTTTTTTGTGGTAAATTATCTCCTCTTTTGGAATAATTTTTTAAAAGAGGGGCTTACAGATAAAGTAAGACGAATTGAAGGTAAAATCTTATTTTTCATTATTGCTCAGCATTTGGATATACTTAGCAACCGATGTAAATAAATTACGTTTGAACTATGAACATATCGTAAACGTAGAAATAGTTGATGAAATACTCATTTAATATCTTCTGATTTGATTGTATGTTTTTCTTTCATTATCTATGGTCTTCTATACACAGGTTAATTCTGCGAATAAACATTAGTGAACTGTTTCTTTTTCTGTAATCGTGTCATTCGCATTATAGGTGTGTTTGGATATAAGTTAAATTGTTTTTATATACCTTTTGTCTTATTTTATTTCACATTTTGTTTAAGTGAAAATTACTGAAGATATATATATATATATATATATATATATATATATATATATATATATATATTACTACATTAAAGTTTTTGTGTTTTGTTTTATCAGTTTATCAATAAAAACTGAATTGAGCATTTCATGCTAACATGCAAGTTTTTTCCTATGCTCATCCATTTTGCGTTTCAATAATAATTAGATACTTTTTTGTAATATATAATATCGTTTTGAATTAAAAGAGTTTTATCAATTGCAAATAAGGTTCACTCTTGAATAATTGTTATTTTAATACGAGAACTAAATTAGATTAACATTTTGAACAGGTAACGCAGTGAATTTCGAAAGATTTTATTTGAATAATACTTTTGTTGAACTTTATTATGTCTTCTGAACTAAAATTGAGAATTCGTGTCTGCGGTTCCATGGGTAAAATGTAAACACTACCGATACACTCACGTAATTAATTACGTTAGAAAAGTAAAACATTTTACTACATTATTTAAAATCGATTCGTTCGAATATCTCAATCTATTATTCAATTAATTACGATGGAAAACACAATTAAGATCAATAATTTTATATCTATTTAGAGTAATAATAGGTATTCTCATTTATTATGTCGACATACAAACTCATATTC
>JAXCHB010000333.1:0-56100 GCA_036926305.1 Uropetala carovei
AAGGAGGACGATTCGAAATTCGGATCGCTCTCAAGAAGATGCCTAGAGGAGGATGAGGACTAAAGGGGGAGAAGAGGGAGGGGTAGTCTCCTCCCCCCTTTGGGCCAACACCTTCGGAGGAGGGATGCGTGCTTGGTAGGGGCAGTTACTTCCAGTTTGTGTGGACCGAAAGGGCATTTTATTACTCTCCACCCAGGGTGGGCTCACGCGGCCCTAACACCATGGGGCTATAGCCACACCCAGCATTCGTGTGTGGGGGAGGAAGAAGCGGAAGTCTCGCACGCAGCGGCGAGGAGTACCTCGTAATTCCTTATAAATATTACAAACGCGGCAATTCATTGCGGATGAGGAAAGGGTCAAAAGTGGAGCGGAGAAAGCATCCGGAAAAGGGAAAAGAGGCACTGCCGCCATCGAGTTTCGCTTCGCTACTTGTAATTCACTCGCAGAATAGCAATTTCTTTACAAATTTCTTTTAAATCTCATTCGATTCCAAAATAAACCCCAACATAAAGGCAGAAACGTTTTGATAAATAAAATTAATCGATACGATTAGTGAATATTTGCATTATTACCTCTTCTATTGCGAAGTAGCGCAGAACAGGTACGAGAAACGTGTTATTTATGATTGGTCAGATCTCAGGTGGAATACGCTTCCAGCATATGGGATCCGTACGAAAAGGGACAGATACTTGAGTTAGAAAGAATCGAACGCCTAGCAGCCAGATTCGTAAAGCAAAAATATGAGGAAAAATTAAGTTTCACATCACTCTTGAAGGAGTTGAATTGGATATCGCTAGATGATCACAGAATTAGCGCTAGGTTAAGGCTTCTGGAGAAATTTAGGTCCGGAAGTTCTCTTAGAGGAGGTCTCAGGAATATTAGAGGCACCTACGTACATGTGCAGGCACGATCACGAGGATAAAATACGAGAGATCGACTGTAGGACCGAGCGATATCAGGGCTCGTTTTTTCCAAGGACCATACGGGATCATAACAGGAGAGTGATTCCCACGAGGGACGTTGTTAGGTACGTCTTGGTGTGCTGCACCCCCTGCCACCCACCAGTCTGGTGATTTGCAGGGCATCATGTAGACTTAAACAGCTAAATATAAAGTTTCATATTTTCCAAAACGCCAATATTCGAGTGATATATTCGACATGAACATTTCTCAGGATGCACACTGTAAGAATGTTCTTCTAGTCATATTTTAGAATACGATCAGAACATACAGCAGTGAGCTTCTTGGCACTAGCCAGAAAGAGCCATCATAAGCGCGACCGAAATTTCAACCGATTGTATGGTGTGACGGAGTGATCGAGGTAATACGCAGATAATCCACATAGTATATTTGATAGGCTACGTAGAGAGAAGGAATTCTTCGAAAAAGGGAAGATCAGACTTCTCGCCGGGTAAGTCACGTTCTAAGGAGTTCCGAAAATCTTCCACGCTCGAGACAAATCTGCCATGGCTTGGATTGTTATTAACATTCTCTAAAATGGATCCAGTTTGCATTGTTGCCCAACGACGGAAGAAATAACTCGTCCAACAACGGGAGGAGCACCTGTCAACAGCCAGAAGCGTTAAGGGGCGAAAAAGGGGAAGAGGGAAAATAGAAATGGGTTGGAGGGTAAGAGGAAGGAGTAGGATGTCTCGGAAGACAGGAATTGATGCCGCAAATGAGGCTAAGGCGAGGAGGGGTGAAGAGCAGAACAAAAGGAGGAAATGCCGCGTTGAGAGAGCATGGAAGGAGAGAAAGAGAGAGAAATGGACCAAGTATACGGGGTGTCTTCCCCTGTGCGGCTGTATTAACGAGGACACTGCGAAAGGGGGACAAAGGAGGAAAAGAGAAGGGGAGAGGAAGGAAATGGAAGGGGGAAGAAAGGGCGAAGAAGAGAACGGGAAGAAAGAGAACCGAAAGAGAGAGCTAAAGGTATAAGAGTCATCATCACAGAGGGCGTCATTATCGGGAAAACGTCCGCCAGATTCTGACATCACACTCGGGCGGCGACTCGGGATATTACGACGCCGTGAAAGGAATACAGGGAGGAGCAAGGGAGGGAGGATGAGAGGGAGACGTAGATGCCGGGGACCGTAATGACCGCTCGGAAGGCAAGAGAGAAAGAGAGAGAGAGAAAAGCTAACGCCCTGAGACACCACCCCCACCCAGCCTTCCTTTTCCCGCTCCCCATTTGGAAGACTCGACCTCCGCCCCTCTTCATTTCGGCCTCAACCCTCCCCCCGCCTTCCGACTTTTAGCTGTAATGGAGATGGAAGGCGGACGTGTTGGGAGGGACGACACGATGGGTTATCTTCACGAAGCGCCTCTCATCTGGCCTAAATGAAAGAAGTTTTCACCATCTCTCGACCAACTCCTCCCTGCGCCAACTCTGTAGCGACCCCAAAGTGTCGCTCATATTACTCATCTTTCCCAGAATGATGAGGCGTTGATGAATCTTGGAAGGAAAATTAGAGGGAAAAAGAAGGGTTTAAGACAGTCATTGTATACACACACACACGTACAGAATGTGTGTACATATGCACCCACACGTGCGTGCGTATGTATGTATATGTATAAAAAAACAAGAGCATGCATAAAGCAGATAGATATAATCATATATTCAATTCAATATTCAACATAGGAAAGAGCTGCCTCGACAGTTGCAGGTAGTCTATGCCTTTTTGGAAGAAAGACGTTCGAATAGGACAGAAGTAAGCGGTGAAGAATGCGATGATAAATTTCGCTGGAGGGGAAATGGAAAGATTCGGTGTGAGCGACGGAAGGACAATGGGAGTCTCTATAAAAAGATAAGAGGTGACGCGAGAGAGAGAGAGATATGAAGGGATATATATATATAACTCAATTTCCTGAGTCAGAAATGGACCTGTCCCGAGTGAAAATTCATTATCACAGAAGAACCGCGGACGTAGCAAGTTGGAATTTATCCGATTCCAGAAGAATAGGAAAGCATCTTTCGTTAGAGTTGGTTTGTGTCCGACAGAACAAGGAGCCTTTTTGCGCGTGGTTCGAGAGTTCTGCTCATTTTATTAAGATTATAAATAACAAACTGGGGATCGCGAAAAGTTTTGAGATGGTTGCCAAGACGGGATGTTTTTATTTATTCTGTAAATTTTTATATTTACTATGAAAATCATTTTCACGCAAATAAAGTAGATATTTATATATTTTAAAAATCATATTAAATTTTACATTTATCGGTTAATGAATTTAATAGAAGGTTACCAAATGCATTGAAATTGGGAATCATTGCCTAAGGGGCTATCACGCTTTAAAAGGAACGGTTCGGTTCATTGGACCTCGAAATTAGGATCGTTGTCTCCCTCGTATGCAATAAATGACCAACGATCGGCAGGAAGCGTAAGATGATACCTACGACTAATACTTATTTTGAGTTTATCTTCTTTTGATTACATGGCTAGCAGATTTTACTGCGTAGAATAAGTTGGTATTTCCCAGAACCTCTACGGTGTAGTGATAACAAAAATTAGGCACGTAAGATTAAGTCTAGCACATAAGTTATTGTTTGGTAATGAGTAAACATTTGAAATTCCTTTGAGAGAGTAAAAATAGAATATTAGAACAGAGGATTAGACGAAAAATAAATGTGGAAATGTTGTATGCGTAGCCGAGATTAGTCAGCCAGCGAGTACGTCAAAGCAACAAGCTTATCAATCCGCACATTTTTCTCAATTCCATATCGAACTCTGAGTCGTGCTCACTTACGTACGATTGGTTCGGATGGAAGCGCGCGCGGCGGCGTGCGTACTCGCTTCTCGTGGTGCGTTGCGTCCGTCGAGAGAAGCGACGTCCGATGGGAAATAGGGGACGGTGACCACTGTCGCACACACACAGAGAGAGAGAGAGAGAGAGAGAATAGCGCCCTTTCTCAAATAACCCGATCCGACATCTCGCCTCATCTGAATGTAATCGCATTTGGAATGGGGCGCGCCAATCTCTTAGCATCGCCGACGTCTGCGGAATGACTGGGTGTTGCCCTACTCCCTTCCTCCTACGCTCTATCCTCCTCCTCTCTCCCCTCCTCCTCCTCCCACATCCTCATACCCCCCAATCACTCATCACTCGATCGCACGTCCATGGAATTGCTCGAATCGCCATGGATGCAGCATATTTTTCCAAATCCGGAATCTACCGGTCTTTGTATATAAAAGTTAGATTAAAAAGAAGTCACGTTCCGCTTTCGCAAGAGTCGAGACGTTTAATTAATAAGCACAAACATCCAAAGGTAGCGCATCGATTTCGAATGGTTGCATTAAAAGCTGGAGTGGAAATCAGTTAACAAAACAAAATAATACTTAACGGAATATTCTACTTCATCTTTATGGACTAAACCGTTGCATGTGTGGAATCGATTCATGACTGGGAGCAAACCAGATGCTATCATGACGTTTCTCTCAGAGGGAACAGCGAGAATGACTATTAGAATCAACTATCGGTTAGTGGCTCTCAACTGCATGATTTTATTCTTGTTTCACGCGCTGTTGCAGTTGATTTTACGGCGCCAAAAGTTCAACCACAAAATTTTTATGATAATCACTTTAGAGTCGTGACACTTCAATGTTTTCGGTTGGCACGACCGCTAATCAATCCCTCAAAAAGTCCCCTCATTAATATTCGATCGGGTACAATTCAGTGACAAGGATGGCGATCCTATCTCGCAGCGCACTCGTTGTTAAGTCGGGGCGAGGAATCACTACATGTAGAAATCCATCGGGTTTTTTCCTCGTCCGCGATTCCTAACAACGAGGAGGGTTGCAGCACCTCCGTGGAAGGTTTTTGTTGTTGTTTAGCATTGAAACGGAGGGGATAAAAAGAATAAGTTGGCTCCCCCTGCAGTGCCGCGGTCGAACGCGAAACCCCACGCGGATCATGCATGTATTGCGACACCCGTGGAAGGAGGAGAGGCGAAGAAGGAAGGTGGGATAGAGGAAGGAAGGGAAAAAGCAGGTAGGAGGGGAAGAGAGGGTGGGATAGAGGAAGGAAGGGAAAAAGCAGGTAGGAGGGGAAGAGAGGGTGGGATAGAGGAAGGAAGGGAAAAAGCAGGTAGGAGGGGAAGAGAGGGTGGGATAGAGGAAGGAAGGGAAAAAGCAGGTAGGAGGGGAAGAGAGGGTGGGATAGAGGAAGGAAGGGAAAAAGCAGGTAGGAGGGGAAGAAGGAAGGTGGGATAGAGGAAGGAAGGGAAAAAGCAGGTAGGAGGGGAAGAAGGAAGGTGGGATAGAGGAAGGAAGGGAAAAAGCAGGTAGGAGGGGAAGAAGGAAGGTGGGATAGAAGAAGGAAGGGAAAAAGCAGGTAGGAGGGGAAGAAGGAAGGTGGGATAGAGGAAGGAAGGGAAAAAGCAGGTAGGAGGGGAAGAAGGAAGGTGGGATAGAGGAAGGAAGGGAAAAAGCAGGTAGGAGGGGAAGAAGGAAGGTGGGATAGAAGAAGGAAGGGAAAAAGCAGGTAGGAGGGGAAGAGAGGGTGGGATAGAGGAAGGAAGGGAAAAAGCAGGTAGGAGGGGAAGAAGGAAGGTGGGATAGAGGAAGGAAGGGAAAAAGCAGGTAGGAGGGGAAGAAGGAAGGTGGGATAGAGGAAGGAAGGGAAAAAGCAGGTAGGAGGGGAAGAAGGAAGGTGGGATAGAAGAAGGAAGGGAAAAAGCAGGTAGGAGGGGAAGAAGGAAGGTGGGATAGAGGAAGGAAGGGAAAAAGCAGGTAGGAGGGGAAGAAGGAAGGTGGGATAGAGGAAGGAAGGGAAAAAGCAGGTAGGAGGGGAAGAAGGAAGGTGGGATAGAAGAAGGAAGGGAAAAAGCAGGTAGGAGGGGAAGAAGGAAGGTGGGATAGAAGAAGGAAGGGAAAAAGCAGGTAGGAGGGGAAGAAGGAAGGTGGGATAGAGGAAGGAAGGGAAAAAGCAGGTAGGAGGGGAAGAAGGAAGGTGGGATAGAGGAAGGAAGGGAAAAAGCAGGTAGGAGGGGAAGAAGGAAGGTGGGATAGAAGAAGGAAGGGAAAAAGCAGGTAGGAGGGGAAGAGAGGGTGGGATAGAGGAAGGAAGGGAAAAAGCAGGTAGGAGGGGAAGAAGGAAGGTGGGATAGAGGAAGGAAGGGAAAAAGCAGGTAGGAGGGGAAGAAGGAAGGTGGGATAGAGGAAGGAAGGGAAAAAGCAGGTAGGAGGGGAAGAAGGAAGGTGGGATAGAAGAAGGAAGGGAAAAAGCAGGTAGGAGGGGAAGAAGGAAGGTGGGATAGAGGAAGGAAGGGAAAAAGCAGGTAGGAGGGGAAGAAGGAAGGTGGGATAGAAGAAGGAAGGGAAAAAGCAGGTAGGAGGGGAAGAAGGAAGGTGGGATAGAAGAAGGAAGGGAAAAAGCAGGTAGGAGGGGAAGAAGGAAGGTGGGATAGAGGAAGGAAGGAAAAAAGCAGGTAGGAGGGGAAGAAGGAAGGTGGGATAGAGGAAGGAAGGGAAAAAGCAGGTAGGAGGGGAAGAGAGGGAGAAATCGCTTCATCATGAGATAAGAGAGCAGCAGGGCGAGGGCCAGAAAGGACAGCGAATACTAATAGAGACAAATGACGTTTAAAACGATCGATGCGCCGTGAATGGAAATAGTGTGTGAAGACGAGTATGTCGAAAGAGTCGAAAGATTATGAGTTTATCGCCTAAAGCTATGTACATAGCTTAAGGAGCGTTCCTTCTGCGTAAGGGCGAAAAGAGAGACCAGATATCGAACATTATGAAATTAATTTCCAAATAGATTATCTCTGCGATCGAGAACGAATGAAATTAGTGAGGGTAAAAAGAGAGAAGGAGAAATCGAATTTGTGCGCCTGCTTAATACGCAGGGCAGGGAGGAGGACACGGGGGCAGGAAAAAAGTTTTATGCAGAAACGAGTGCCTCGGAAGGGGTCGCTCGGCAAGATTTTGTAAAAGGAAGAATAGTCGGCTTCGAAGTCGGTAACACGCTGTAACCGCTAAAGTCAAACATGAGGAGGAATAGCTCGTCGAACAGGAGAAGATATAATGGAGTTTTTGATTAGCGAGATTTTCGCTAGCGACTGAGGATAACTTGTTAAGGACGGCGTAGAACTTGGATGGGAGGAGAGAGGGCGTGAGTGTGACGGCTGTAAGGAGAGAGCGAGTGAAATCGTTAACTACTTATGCTGACGAAAACTGCAGGGCAAGTTTAAAATTATAGCAATTAAAAAATAACTCAACTTTATGTCTGTGCGTTTTCATCCCAACATTTTTATTTGGTAATTTTACTTTACGGAGAGTCCGCCACTGACGAAGGGCTCCATCCCAAAAAGCTTTCAAGATGGCGTTTTGTTTTTTGTGTGCTTTCCCGTGTTTCTTCAAAAACCACAGCGGCTATCCGAATTCTAGAAAGTGTCCACTGGGCACCTTCCAACACTTCGTTGCTATATAAAAAGGAGATTGTATGACCAATGTGTTATGCTTGCTTTGACATATGGTTGTGAAACATGGACCATGAACGCCAGAATGATACAGCGCCTGCAAACAACACAGAGGAGCATGGAGAGATGTGCCCCTAGAATTTTGAATTTTGAGAATTTCGGTGTTTTTTATAGGTTCTAAGCAAATGCCTATAACATTGCCAAATCTTTAGCCCTTGGCTAATCTATAAGTGTCTTACAATTTTTATGATTGTATGGGAAAAAAATGGGGAAAAACAACCCCTAAAAGTAGAAATTTATACAAATTACGTTTTTCTCTTCTGTTGGGACAAAAAAGCTATAATCCTGCCAAATGTCAAGTTTCAAGATTATCTAGAAGTGCCTTATGATTTTTTTACTCGCATGGGTTATAAAGGTGGCAAAACAACCCCAAAAATTTGAATTTATATAATATCGGATTTCTTGCATTTGTCCTCGTTTAATATTAATGGCATTATGATTCTCTTTAAAAGCATACCCATAATAAAGCATTAAGCTCATTGCCATGCCAGTAGATTGCTGGACCCAGAAAAATTACCATTTTTTTCCGTTAAAGAACATAAATTTACGCTAAATCAACCCGGATTTTAATTCCGAATTTAAATATGGAACTATAATTTATATACTTTCCAATAGTTTAAGTCTCGGGTTCGAATCTTGGAAGGAAATAATTTAAAAAAGCAAATATAAAAAACCTCTACACCGATTTACGTGCTTTTCTTATGGGGCAATAATGGATACAAAATGGTCCTCTAAAATTCGAATTTTAACGATTTTGGATTTTTTCCTTCCGTTGCGGGTAAAATTCTATAGTAGTGCCGAATTTCAAGTTCCCAGCTCATCTGAAAGTGCCTCATAATTTTGTATCCTCCTCCTATATCCTATTTCAGAAGCATCTATATATTATGGATATGAATATATCATATGTAAGAAGTGTCACATATAGTACTATGTGCTTGCATTCTGCAAACATTTATCTCATCTTATTATAAAGAGTAAAAGCCGATAAATAAATTTTTAACGCAGGAGTACCCTGTACCAATTTTAATGATTTTCTTATGGGAAATAATCTCAAATTTAAAACTGCCTGGAGTCGAACCGATAACACATACGCAGGAGTTCTCAAATTATATATATATATATATATATATATTCTCTCATGAAATCTACAAACACTGAAAATATCAGCTCTTTATTACTCTTAGTTTCGTCAAAATGCCTGAATTAATACATTCCATGATTTCTCATGGGAGATATGCCGGGTCGTCTGGAGTCGAACCCAGAACACGAGGTAAAAGTGATAACGGTTCCCAATAGATCTCGTGGATATCTAACAGTCGCCCAAGTTTAAATTCTGTATCTTATCGGAAAGTGCCAGAAATTAATTTTCAAATATGCCGCAATGCTTTCCTTATGGGAAAAAACGGAATTTCGGAATTTCTGGAGTCGAGCCCATGACACTAAGGTATGAGATCTAAATTTTTCTGGCGGTTTCACCATGCCTTCTACAATTTCTGAAAATTTCAGATCTCCATCTATTCTAGTTTGGGCTGGACATTTGTATCTTCCTATCATCTTTATTATATGCTCTCTTCTTAGAGAGGAGGATAAAGGATACTAGTGCAGAATGCAAGCACACATTAACTAGTGTATATATATATATATACATACACATATCCACTAGTTAATTGTGCTTGAATTCTGCAAGCATTTTCTCTCGCCCTAAAGTAAAGAGTATGAGCAGACAAATAATTTTTAAACGGAACAGTTTGCACCTTCTTGTCGATTTACGTATTTTTCCTTATCTATAATATATTTGAATAAAAACAACCCCTAAAATTAATAATTATAAAATTTTTATAGTTTTTCATCATTTCTTACGAAGAATTCACATTTGGCAAAATTTCATCGATATAGCACCTCTAGAAATGCATTTATATAAATTTAATTGTTTAAAATTTATGAATTTTAACAGCCACAATATAAAACTTATCTAAAATTTTCAATGTTACATACTACCGGAACATTACTCCCTGACTTTTATAAAATTTTCAGCATCCTAGCTCAACCGAATGTGCATACCGTTAAAAAAAATCAGCATAGCAGCACATACATAGAGAGCTAAAATACGGTACATACGAGGTAGGTTTGCTCGAAAAACCGCTGGAATAAATCGAAAATTACAACGTTTATTTTCTTCTAGAGGTGCTATATCGACGAAATTTTGCACAAATGTGAGATATTCGTAACAAATGATGGAAAACCTATAAAAATTTTATTATAATAAATTTTAGGGGTTGCTTCAATTCCAATATTGTCCATATAGAAAAACACGTAAATCGGCGCAGAGGTGCAAACTTTTGCGATTAAAAATCTCTTACTCTTTATATTAAGGTAAGATAAATACTTGCAGAATGCAAGCACACATTATCTAGTATACGATATATATGTATATACAGGGTGTTCATAAAGACCTTGTGCGCTTTAAAAGTTTACTAATTTTGGTTGTATATGTTATAAAAGCAAACTGTAAACTGTATTTAAAAGATAATACACACCTATGTATCACCATCCACGGACGGATGAAGGCCTCCCCCAGACTTTTCCAGTTTTCCCTCCCTCCTCCAAGTTTGCCCCAAGAACTTAAAAACTCTGTATCCCACATTTCTTTCGGTCTCATTTTCGGTCTCTTGATGTTTCTTGGGATCCATTCGATGACACTGGACGTCCAACGCTGGTCATTTCTTCTACCAATATGGCCCACCCACTGCCATTTTAGCGCCTTCACTCTTCCAATCACGTCACAAGATTCCCGTTTTATTTCTTACCCAGTCGTTCCTCTTGCGGTCTCTGCGGGTGATCCCTAAGTCCCCGTTTACACGTTCACGTTTTCCTGCCTGAAAACAGGCGCCTGATCTGCGCATGCGCACAAGCAAATTCCCCCTACGAAAGGCGTCAGGCACGGAACGGGCGCGACTCCCGATTCCAAACCTGCCAAGAACACGTCGATTGGCTGAGGACTACCACGTGACAGGGCTGACGTGCAACATCAGTCAAAAGGGCAGCTTTTCTTTGTGAGTCCTTCTAACTACGTACGCTACCGCAGGCAGACTAGTCATCCAGGCGCCTGTTTTCAGGCAAGAAAACGGGAATGTATAAACGGGGACTAACATACATCTCTCCATAATCCTCTGTGATGTTTGCAGGCGCTATATCATTCTGGCGTTCATGGTCCATGTTTCACATCCATAACTCAGAACAGGCAGAACAGAGTGGTCATACAATCACCTTTTTAGGAAGACTAGAATATTTTATTTAAAGATTTTTGCATTCTTGTCAAAAGCACTCCATGCCAACTTCACTCTCCGGTTGAGTTCTCCAAGAAGCGAACCATCAGTAGTAATGAGCTGACTCAAGTAAAGAAGCTGGTAACTTCTCCGAGTTCTGCTCCGTTGATATGTATCTTCTCAGAATTTGTGAAGGAGTTGTACATAATCTCTGTTTTATTAAGATTCATCTTAAGTCCGGCTTCTCCGCTTGCTCGCTCAAGCTCTTCAGTTATTCTACGGAGCTCTTCTGGGCATCCTGCGAACAGTATGACGTCACTTGCAAAGCGCAGGTGACTCAGATATTCTCCATTTACATTTATGCCCTTTTCTAGCCTTTTGAATACTTCTTCTAGAACTGCTGTAAATAACTTAGATGGCATAGTATCTCCTTGTCTCACACCCTTTTCGGCCTTAAAGGCACTCCTTTCTTTGTGCACTTGACAGATGTTGTCGCATTTTCGTAGATATTCTTTATCAAGGTTATTTACGTTTCTTCTACTCCTTGTTCCTTTAACTCACGTAACACCGACGACGTTCGGACAGAATCGAATGCTTTCTCGTAGTCGATGACTCTCTCTCTCTCTCTCTATATATATATATATACACACATACTCACACGCACACACACACGCACACACACACACACACACACACGCACACACACGCACACACACACGCACACACACACGCACACACACAGGGTGTATTTAAATTCCACCGACAAACTACTATGGATTGTAGGTGGGTTCGAGCTATGTTCCGAAAAATTAGTCCGAGTTGTCTGCGTCGCTTCATTACCGATATACAGGCCAATGAATGTACCGTTGCTCCTGTAGGGTTTACAACCATCCCAGCGCCTCTGTCGCTGCTTGTAGTTGCGTAGTTGGGACTGCTGTGCGCGGTTCAACGTGACTGATCTGGCCGCAGTGAACTGAACTCCTTGATTCCTCGATCAGTAGCTTGTTAGCCTGGCACGTGCCACCACCTCTCTGTTGTGAGTTTGTTTTCATTAGTGCATGAGAGACTTCAGCAATGGATGCATATACGTGGGAAGAAATGACAGATATGCTCCTTGCGTAGGGTGCAGCAGACGGAAATGGCAGGACGGCTGAGCGGATGTATCAGGGACAATTTCCTAATCGTCCACTTCCGCACCACAGCACGTCTGCGTCCATAAATCGACGGATAAGAGAGACTGACTCGTTGAAGGTCAACAGGCTGTGGATGGAGGAGAACTTTCCACAGTCCGCGCTTTGAGGAAGCAGTCTTGGATATGTTTTCTGACGAACCATCAACCAGCACGCGCCGAGTTGGGCACGCCATGCATGCATCTCACACTGCCGTTTGGCAGATAGTGCATGAGCAGCAACTACACCCGTATCATCTGCAAAAAATGCAGCAATGAGCCCAGCAGTCTATCCCCGGCGACAAAAGTTTACTCAGTGGTTCCTTCAGCGGTGTGATGCAGAGCCCCGGTTCCCCGGCATCGTGCTCTACACAGATGAGGCGTCCTTCACTCGAGAGAGTATTATCAACAGCCATAATAGCCATGTTTGGGCCGAATAAAACCCGCATGCGGCAGTCGAACAAGGCCATCAGCAAAAAGATTTTTCATCAATGTCTGGTGTGGTATTGTTCATCATTTTTTAATATGCCCTACGTACATCCTGAACGCTTGATAGGACCGGTCTAAAGGGATTTTTTGGAGCAGTCACTGCCAGAATTGCTGGAGGGTGTGCCCTTAGACGTTCGCCGAAGGATGTTGTTCATGCACTACTGGGCCCTAGCAATTTCAGAATGGATGCGCGAGAATACCTGAACACTGTTTTCCCTGCGCTCTGGATTAGGTCCTGTTTCCTGGCCTGCTCGCTCACCAGACCTAAATCCGCTTGACGTTTTCGTCTGGGAACATCTCATGTGTCTCGTCTACGTTACTTCAGTAAAGTCAGAAGATGATCTGCTGGTCAGGATCCAGACAACATGCGACAACATAAGACAGACACCTGGTGATTTCGAGCGAGTGCGACAGTCAATGGTGCGTCGCTGCGGGCTGTGCAATGAAGTCGGTGGTCGTCACTTTGAACTGGTGCTGTAGCCTCCAGGTTAATGCTGAAAGGCCTGATCATCATCATATCATTGTTACCTTTGCACGATTAAATTTCCCACTCTTGTCCGTTTTCACCATCTAAGTAAACTATGGGACTTTCATTAAATACGTAAGGCATCTTAAGCTAAGTTTTTAAATTTCATTCCTAGCACTGAAGAAAACGATATTTACCGTCCCATGTTATCTGTACATTAGGACGTGAATATTGTTCATATCCTGCCCTCTCAGAGTCTTATGTAATTAAATGTACCTAATAAATTCCGGCTACTTATCGAGGAATCAAGATGGGCAGTCATGCCGAACCGCGCATAGCAGTCCCAACTATGCAAGTACAATCAGCGACAGAGGCGCTGGGATGGTTGAAACCCTGCAGGGGCAACGGTACATTCATCTCGGTAATGAGGCGATGCTGACAACTCGGACTAATTTTTCGGAACATAGCTCGAGCCCACCTACAAGCCCTAGAAATTTGTCAGTGGAATTTAAATACGCCCGTATATATATATATATATATATATATACGAGGTGTGATCAGAAAGTTCTGAGACTGGTCCTGTTAAAAATAAACTTTATTGGTTATCAGTACAAATACTTAATCCCCTTCAAAATAGTCTTCTTCTGCACCTATACGCTCATGCCAGTGGTGCTGCCATTGTTGGAAACATTTTTTAAATTAATTTTTTGGAATGCTGTTCAGGTGCTTCGTCGAATCTCTTTCCTTTCAACATTTTCAGTTGAGGGAACAGCCAAAAGTCGCAGAGAGCCATGTCAGGTGTGTAGGGTGGTTATTGAACCAAAGGAATGCCGTGTTTTGCCAAAAAAAAAGCTGAACAGAGTGAGCTGTATGCGAGGGCGCATTGTCATGATGCAGTGCCCACGAGCGAGATTCCCATTTCTTTGGCCTCTTGCGACGAACGGCATCTCTCCGTCGCTTTAGAACTTCAACATAGTAAACCTGATTCACTGTTTGACCTTTGGGAACATATTCGTGGTGAACAATCCCTTCCATGTCCAAAAAAACAATCATGATGACCTTGACATTGGAGCACACCTGACGCACTTTCTTCGGTCTTGGAGACTCGGGCGTCTTCCACTGCGAAGATTGACGTTTTGTTTCAGGATTGTATCCGTATACCCACGTTTCCTCACCAGTAATGATCCCTTCCATGAAGTTTTGATCTGTTTCTGCTTCTTGGAGAAGATTAATGGCCACAGACAAGCGGTGTTCCTTCTGCTCATTGGTGAGGAGGCGAGGAACGAATTTTGCAGAAACACGTCGCATGTTCAAATCCTCTGTCAAAATGGTTTGGCACGTGCCGTAGGATATGCCAACCTCTTCAGCAACTTCATGCACAGTTAATTGCCTATTGTTACAGATTAATTCTCGTACTCGAGCCACACACTCATCATTTCTGCTCGTTGACGGTCGCCCAGATAATGGATTGTCATCGATTGAGGTTCGGCCTTCTCTAAACCTCTTAAACCACTCAAATGTGCATGCACGACTCAAGAACTCCTCATCGAAAGCTGTTTTTAACATTTCAAAAGTCTCCGTACCACTTTTCCCAAGTTTAACACAAAATTTAATGCATACGCGCTGCTCCTCCTCTTCCGACATTTTGAGCATGGACAGAAATGCGACGAAGGACTGGTACACGTGTTCGTTTGACAGGATCTGGAAAGTCAATAACAAAGGATTTCGCGCCGTCCTTTGTGCTATGTGGAGGGGAGAGTCTAGGTTATATTTACACAAAGAGACGCGACACAACTACATTTACTTACAAAGTTGCAGAGCCAGTCTTGGAACTTTCTCATCACACCTCGTATATATATATATATATATATATATATATATATATATATATATATTAGGGTGGCCCTTAGTTATACACGATGAAATTTTTTTGGTCTCACCTCCTAGAATGGTTCCATTTCTTAAATAATGAACTACAATTTACTTTAGCCCGATCGGAGAATATTAACAGGTGCCACAAAGGCCCCAAAGTTACGAAATTGTAGATTTTTCTGGATGTATCAATTTTTCAATGTATTTCAGGTAATATCTCAAAAATCGTAGGTCCTTATCGAAATTTTGATGAGATGATGTGGATAAAGCATTAAATTTCCTACAATTTTGGTATTTAAACTTTTTTCATGCGCCCAACCGTGGCACCTGTTAATATTCACCGATCGGGCTAAAAATTTTTATAGTTCATTATTTTAGGAATTAGAACCATTCTAGGAGGTGAGACCAAAAAAATTCGAAAGTTGAAAATTAAGGGCCACCCTAATATATATATATATATATATATATATATATATATATATATATATATATATATATATATTAGTATAAGTGCCCGTGAAAAATGACGGGGACGACGGATTATTCTGAAATGAAATTGAGGTAGTCATCTTTGACCTGAAATCATACCTCCTGCTGAGAAAGATGCCTTCGATCCGAGCGAAGGTTCGAAACCCTCGCGGCGAGTATCTTTTGTGCTTCAAAAGCTGACTTCAGTCCCCTCTTGCCAGGTATATTTCTGTTTCGGAGCGTGACAAAGGGAGTGACAGAATAAGGCTCTTATATATTAGCGATACATAAAACGTTTTTTAATTATATCATAATGCTATCCTTAAAATTTCATCAAATTCGGTTCAGTAGTTTGCGAGATATTAAGCTTCAAAAAGCATTACACACAATGTTTTCTAAGGCATATATATATATATATATATATATATATATATATATATATAACGTGTAAGAAGCGTCAATATATTATAGATATAGACGCTTCTGACATAGGATATAGGATAAAGGAGGATAAAAATGATGAGGCACTTCCAGATGTACTTGAGTGCGAGAGATGGTTGAGGGAGGGTGGGGCGGGAGGGAGGGAGGGAGAATGCGAGGGAGGGTGGATGCGAGGGAGGGGGTGCGGGTGCGTGGTGTATGGGAGAGAGGTAGGGGAGGGAGTTACCACGAGAAGAGCATGGCAAATGCACAAGGAAATGGAGGATTGTCGCACGCGTGCGGAGAAGGAAACTATATCAGGTAGTTTAACGCTTAGAAATGACGTACTACTACTAGTGGCGTAGGGACCATGGATCCGATGGATCGGTCGATCCAGGGCCCGGAGCTCGAGGGGGCCCGAAGGCCCGTGGTCGACCTATACAAAATTTTACCCTTTGTGTCATTTTTAACCACAAGAGCTGCTAAATACATTTAAAAGAATCCGAGATCATGAAACCTATTTCATTAAAATTTTCCCCTTAAAAAATAAAATAACCAAAAAATATATATTGGAGGAGAGGGTGGGGAGGAGGGCGTAAGGAATTGTCGATCCAGGGCCCGGCTTCACCTGCTACCTTTTCTCCCATTTGCATTTTGCATAACTTTGGAATGCTTAATTAGACATATAATAAAAAAAATATATAAAACATTGATATTTTTCCTGTTCCTTTTTTTATATGATTTTCGTGAAGCTTACGACGAATGTTTGCAATTATATTATTCAAGGGACACTTAGGAGTTTGTATTCATTTGAATAGATTATATTTTATAGGTTGAAACACTGGACGCTAAATTTAATATATTGAAGATAAATTCGGCATAATACGGTTTCTAAGTTTAACTAACGGAAGCTACCAAAAGATTATCCGATTCTGCGACTGCATGTAGAAAAGTGCCAAAAATCAACTCCTTTGGAACTTTTACTTAACTAAAAATAATCAATGTTTAAATGAAAACGAATCCATTTTTGCTATGTTTAAACGTGTAAGAAATTTTGAAGTAAACATTTGACCATTGATAATGTAAGATGAATAATCACACCACTGAATTCTATTTTGCATGAAACTCAACAAATCTAAAAAATTAATGAACGCCTTTTTAAATGATTTATCTCAGTGTCCATTCATTATTCATATGACTTACCCTCACTAGAAGTTAATGGAAATGCAGCGAATTACCGAAACTGGACTCAAAATAATTATAAGATCACCTCCTTGCTGTCCGTAAGAATTGTAATAAAAAATAAGCGATTTTAGTAGTTTACAATTTACAAATGCATTAGTTAACGAAAGAATCACAATAAATCTAAAAAAACAGAAGATAGTTAAGAACACAACTGACAAAAAGATTTAAACCATCAATCTCTTAAAGAGGGAAATTGCCCAAGTAACCGTTAACGGAAAAATGAAAGCAGGTATGGCTACCTATCGATCATCATTTAGTATTCTTGGAAAATGTATTCGTTAACTAGGCGACTGTAAAATTCCAGGTTAAGCTAAAACAAATTTTATAAAATTAATTTATCTCTGGACAATTCACGCTACGGCCCGATAAAAGTTATCAAACAATTGTACGCATCGTAAAGAACGCAGTAACATGGATTCGTGAGAAACCGCATTGGCGAAGGCGACTCACAACTCGGTCCTCGAGTGCGGCCGCCCCAATGGCTAGAGGAGCGGCCTTCGGTCGTCCGGGAGCACTCCTCCTCGCCCGTTCCAAAAGGTGAGAGCTATTCCACCAGAATGGAGACCTCCGCGGGTAGGACGCCCTATTCCACTCCGCACGAAGACTCGAGGGGAGAGGGGCAGTGCAGAGTGATGCAAACGGACAGGCCTAGAAGGGATCGAACCGCGGAATATTGTATGGGAGGGACGACCCCCAGGATGGCGCCCGATATGCGATTTCTGGAAGGAGGGAGGGCGCAGAAAAAAGAAGCGCAGCGGTGGACTTCCGCCACTGCCTCCCGCCTTTCTAGTCTCGCGCCCTGCGGGTAAAGGAATCGAAGGCGCCTGTCCAAAATGGCTCCTGGCCCACCCCATCGTCTCATCTGGAATTCCTCCCCCTCCTTCAACCCAACCCACCGGCGGGACGATATAGATTATCGATCCCTTCGGAGCGGGCCAATAGATGGCGCGGACTGACCGGTGGAGAGAGACGGAACTTAGAATACACGACCCCCGAGCGGCGTGCTTGCAAACTAAGTGGCCCTAGTGGGGGAAGATTGGGAGGGGTGCTGGGGCTTCTGCATGGTGTGAAAAGCTATGGCAGATGAAGCGACGAGTGGAGCATTTCCGGCTTGACGGTGGTGAAGTGAGATCGATTATTATATGAATCTTCTGTTCGCGGCGCTTGACATCATGAACTTGCAGTGTAGTTTTATTTAAGAAATTTGGACTCTTATCTTCAAAGTATTAATGTAAACTAAGAAAACTTCTTGTTTTGTATGCTCTTCGGAGATTATCAACGGAATCATATGGAATTTTAACACGCATTCGGTAAAACAACATTTAAAAGGTCACAATTGGTAAAAATTGAGCGCTATTTACTATGAGCGGAAATGTGTAACTTTGAATTTCATTCAGCAATAAAAAAAGATTTTATTTGGATAATAAGGCTTCACCCGGGAGCACTCCAGTCTGGGTCGAATCGAGTCAGAGCAACTACAAGCGCTCATATCCTTTAATTTTGAAATGCAGCTAATTTCATTCGCCTAGTAACTGGGATTGACAATGTTTTAAACGGGTTGTGTCCACGGATTCGGCACTGGCTATTTAATGATAAGAGCAAATAATTTTGGATGGGAGGTGGCAACCCTAACTATAAGCATAAACCAAGGGAAAAACAGGTAAACCGAGAGAAACAACGTCTGATGGGCCAATTCTACCTAACCCAAGGTAAAACTAAATTTCTAGCTTGACCAATTTTTCCTTAAGACTTTTTTCCTGTGATATTTCGCATATAAATCCTCATCAAATTCTATTTTTTTGAGATATTTGTATCATTTCTCATAATTTTCAGAAACATCCTGTGTCTAACATAAGTATTATTTTTGAGATTAAAAATAGAAAGGGTCGTTTCCTACCCAGCGCCAGTACTTATGTGATCATTTTTAAGGCGAGCACTAAAGGGTAAATCGACGAATTTCCTCAAAAGATTGGGACTTTGTTAAATATATATACACATACATACATACACACACACACACACACGCGCGCACGCGTGCACACACACACACACACACACACACACACACACACACACACACACACACACACACACACACACACACACACACACACACACACACACTATTCGTCGATTTACTGGATTATTTCTGGATCAGCAATGACAATCACATAAAATATCCATGATTAAAAATACTAGTTATACTTCCAAAATGGTATAATCGGGATATTCAACTTTCCAGAAAGTTGAATATCCCACACCTTCCAATAGGTTCTCCCTCTACCCCTCCCCCCACCTCACTCAGTCTCTTTCCCCCATACCCTCCTTCAACACCGGAGCCACTCTCGAGCCGATCCAATTTCATCATATAGGAGACCACTTGCCCCCTACCGTCGCGTCCTACTCCCCCTCCATCGACCGACCGACCATCCATCTCACATCCACTAAATCCCTTCCCACGCAGTTACCCTCCTCCCTGTAAACATAATCCTCTAAAAGAGCTGTTTTAAAATTCGATCAAGAGTTCAAGTGGGTGGAGCAAGGGTATCCTTTGAGTATTTCTCGAGAAAGATAGGGTATACGGGGGGAAGTAGATTTGCATAACCGCAAAGCATTCAAGCGTTTTTGGTTTGGAACGAAGAGGAAGAAAGTTATATGGTGATGGGTAGAGTACAGAAGTGGGGGTGAGGGGGAGCAGAGTTGACGTGGTGTGGAAGCATATGTTTGTTCACAAGAAGCGAGCAAATACAGATATATAATAACGATTACTATGCCTTTTTATTGTGTGCTGTACAAAGAAACTCATTCTATTTCTGCATCGGCGAATTCGACGAGGTCATGTAAACAATAACTGCGTATCTAACCAATATCAATCGAACGAAACGATTAACTGAAGCCGAACGACAATGGAAGAAATCAACTAGAGACCACCTCTACAATCAAACTCACTTCTTTACTAAAAAGCGAAATAATAAAATGGTAAAATATAAATCATACAGAAAAAGTCTTAAAATTCGTAGAAACAGTCAAATACACTTTTTTTGTCCCATTAATATGTATTGTAGGGTTAACTATTATTTTTAAAACGAAACAAGAAAGTCGTAATTGAACTATAGTTGTTCCCAACTTTTTTCATTTTGCCATCATTTAAAGCTGCCATTACCCCCAATTGCAAATTCCCAAATTAAAATAACGAACTTGGTGGCATTCAGTAAACCGCAGAGGTATAGCCGTTCCTTATAAGTCCAGCCTTCCTTACAGGTTGTAGGGAAATCAAAACTTTAAAAATTGAGAAGAAACAATGTTAGCTTCATTTTTTTATTTTGAAAACATTAAAAGGCTTAATAAGAAACACAAAGCAAAAAATGTTATCCACTCCCTGTTTCTTCTTCCGATGCTGTTAAGACGTATTCATAAAATACATTATTATTCTCAGTAACCTACAAAATTACTGGAATAGGCCTTTTTAACTTTTATCATGTGCGATGAAAATTATTTTAATTAAAACAGAAAAAAGTTATTTACAAACTTAAAATTTCTGAAACTTAAGATCTTCAAATAATGAACAAATTTTCGGGTATACAGCAACACGACAGTATGTTCAATAAACCAGGGAAGGAAGATAATAAATATATGCAGTTGTTTTATATGTCACGTACATGTTTTATAAAGAGATAGGTATATTCTAGGAGGGAACAAAAAGTATCTTCAAGAAATCAGAAAAAATCACTAATATTTTTAATAGAAATATCTCTGTAACGAAATTTTTTTAGCGATTGTTTTATGCGTGTCCTTTTATTATTCATCCATTACGGTTCGTGAAAACTAAGAAGATTCTGATTGGCTCACAAATAGAGAAGAATTATATGGCTCAGCCTATCTTCACCTATGGCAACTTCCTGTACTTTTTCACGCCTTCACTACCGCTTTCATCGTGATGCATTTCCTGTAAAGCCTGAATATATTATACAGGATGTGATACGGTAATTCTAGAATGGATATATACATGATTTATCCTGTGTGTGTCCGCAAATAATAACCGTGGAAATAAACAACTCTAAAGCAATAAGAAAAAATAAATATATGTTATTCCATTAATCAGCATCTACAGCATGTGGAAATAAGGGGTCATTTTAACCGAAATAAGTTAAGTAATGTGGTCAGGCTGTTAAACCGAATCGATTGACCTTTCTAATTTTTTTTTTCATTTTCCCCATTTGAATGACAAAGGGATGAGTGCAGATTATTTTTCATTTGAAATTTAAAATTACATAGGTACACGGTACGAAAATGAGACTTAGATGGTTCCAAGCAGGAAAGAACAAAGTTTATATTTCTTAAAGAAATAATCCGAATCCTGACGGAATTAGCGTAAAAATGCGTTTAGAATCAGAGAAAGACGTGATTTTATCAGTTTTATAACAATACCAATTATAAGCTACCATGACATCTTCCAATGTGTGCCGAATTAACGAAAAATTAGTCTTCAATCAGAAAGCAAATAATGTGGAAGATAAAGACCAAAATTGTCCCAGTGGTAGCAGTTGAAACAAGTAACAAAGAAGCTCAGTAGCTTCCTTGCATGGATACCTGGGATCCACACTGATGTGATTCTGGAAAAAAGTGCACTTCTGTGTTCATCTCTATTATATATATATATATGTGTGTGTGTGTGTTGTTTTCTGTGTTTTTCGTGTGTCCACAGCACCCCCTGCGGCTCTCCGATATAGGTAAGTGTCCACTGGGCTTCCTCCTTCAACTTGTTGCCACCTTTATTATTACCTTTCCTTTTCTTTAAGCATTTACACACACACAGGCACGCACACGCACGCACGCGCACACATATCACAGCTGCAAACCACTTCAAAATTTGGGAGTGGTTCGGTTCGCGGTTCGGTTCCAAATTTTTGGAAGTGGTTCGGTTCAGACGAGAATTTTGACAAGCGGTTCGGTTCAGTTTGCGGTTCGGTTCAACTAAATTAATCACTTGAAATACTATTCAGAAATAATTTATCCAATATAAACATTACACATTCGGTATCAATCTGTAAGTAAATCAATCAGCAGTCATTGTTATTTTGAATGAAAGAATTTATTTAAAGAAAGGAAAAATTTATATTTAAATATAATAAAATATCATCATAATCTTCATTTATTTATATTAAAAAATGGTATTTTTTTATCCTAACGTGATTTTTATGTTCATTGTTGTTTACATATCAATTAAAAATTCTCTGAATGGATTCACTTCAAATTCATTTTCCAACATACACAACCATACATAATTAGAAAGAAAATGTGGCTCTAACTTAAACCGCTTTTGAGATTATCCCTCGATGGACGGACATACCGAAAACAAAAAAGTGTTTTAAAGAAATCGTTAAAAATCAAAGAATATTAGTTCCTCAGGCATTTTATTTCTTTTTCTTACCTGTAATACACATTATTTAGAGGAAAAAATATTTATAACAAGGGCCTTACCACCCATCTCCCAATATTTAATCTCTTTAGTTTTACCACCCGCACTTGCCTTTATTTTCCTTATTCCCACACACATACCCAATGCCGCATTGATAATTTCCTCCCTCCTCTCTCTGGGGTTCACCCTCTCTCCGTCCAGGGCATCGAACCGGAACCGAACCGAAAACCGAAACCTAAAAAAACCGTTATTTTCCTGAACCCGAACCGAAACCGAAAACCTTTATTTATTTCGTTCCATATTTTTCGGTTCGCATAAAAAGTGGGAGCGAAAGAAGGGTTTTTCCTTTTGCTTTAGTTTGAGTCTTTCTGAAAGCCTCACGTTTAGAAACCGAATAAGAAAAGGGTTGGGTTTTTCTTGAGAACACATTCTCCTCAGCCTTGGGAAGGATGTGTCTTTGTGATAATATCTGTTGGCTCAATAGTAGGATTTTTCATGTGCATCTCAATACATCCTGCTGAGATTACCTGTTAAACGAGGCTACTGGAAAGGAACTTGGGCGGTACTTTGAAGACAGCCTCTAATTGTCTTTCTATCCTCCACCCGAGTATACAGAGTGAGTTCCCGGCAAAAATATTTCCCGATTCTTAACTTGGATTTTCATTAAAGTTGGAGGTTAATGTCCCCATATACTTTCACTCCCTCTCCATATCCACTGAACCCTTGTATTCTGAGAGTCATTCTCTAAAACTTATCCAGGAAGGATCGCTCCGCAGTCGTGGTTTTGAGATATTCTTACTTCGGTTATCCTTTGTTACAGATTAGTAAATTTCTATTTATTTTATAGAGTGCATCTTAAAATGAGCACACACATTCGTATTGGTTGCTTAAAACTGAAGAGAAATTAAATATGAATGCGAATTTGTTATTTTTAGTGAAATATTTTGCCGACTGCAGAAACCCACATTAGAGACTCCGCCTGAAGAAAGTTCACGATAGGCCGATTAAGTCTTATTTTCTTTTTGTTTGCATGTTTGATTGCAGGGTAATATGTAGATGTACGTAGATATTTTTCATTTGCTGCCGGGTGAAAATCACATGCTTTCGCTTAGTAATAACTTTTCGAAACCGTACTTATCATTTCAATTTCATGAAATAATGAAGTTTAACATTCTCACACTACGTAAGTGATTAAAAATATACAGTCATCGTAAATTTGTATCATGTTAATAAACATTTCTCAGCCTTTCTGAATTCTCGGACCCTCAATTTCTGCGGGCTTCTTCCTCATACATATTTTATAGATTTTTTCATCCATTTAAGTAATCTCTGAATGAAAAAAATTTAAGTCGTGCATTTACAGTTTTTACTATAATACGAGCAGTGGACGTGATCTACAAATTGTTAATGAAAATAACGTAATATCTTACTCAACTTACTGGCACTATTGAGATAAATCGATCTCTTATTTTACCGCACGATTTGTAAATGAAAATATTAATAATTCATTATTAGGCATTCCAGCTTCGGTCTGTCCGTTCTTCTATCAGGATGCGATTTTTTCTCCTAGCTATTCAGCGGATTTTGATAAAATTAGAAAATGAGATGAATGCTTTGCATAACATAATGTTTAGATTACTCTATCGCAGAAAACGTGCTCATTTATAATTTACTTTGTACTTTCCTAATATGTTGAAATCATTTGCGGCGCATGTATGGCTTGTAAATATTCAATTCAAAATATAATCTTAAATAAATAAGATACAAACTAAATATTCACATTTAAATAATTTATTTTCGTGTTTTGATTATGTTTTTTTAAATATCACTATTTTTATAGTGAAGATGTATTTGATTTTATAAGAAAATTACTTAATTAATAAATCAATTCTTGAAAGTTTCCTAAAAATATTTTAAAGTCGGAGCGAAAAAAAAAAACCGGTTCGAACCGGTTCAGTGACGCTTGCCGGAGCGAAACCGGAACCGAACCGAAAGTTTGTGTTTTGAGTGAACCGGAACGAAAACCGGAGCGAAGAAAATTACGGTTCGATGCCCTGTCTCCGTCTTCCACAAGACCTTTCTTTGTAGTCCTTTCCCCAAACCCTCCCGAGATGGTCTCCAGCCTTCCTTTCCCCTCCCCTTTATCCCTTTACAACATCTCACAATGAGATAGGTTCCTCCTTTCCCACCCCTCCATTCCTTTCGCCTTACAAATTACCCTCCCTTGCCCCTCTCTACCCATTCCTCTGTATATACTTTCTATTCTCACCATATCTGCACCTGACGATAGCATTGTAATGTCGAAACCCGGGTCGTAAAAGAAATAAAAACAATGGAAGTTACAAAGCGTTATTCCTTTGGTTCATTTATAACAAATAAAATAAAAAATGTTCGCTATATTTATCAAGGGTCTAGGAAAATTCACCGACCACAATTCATCGACTAGGAAAATTCTTTTCCGTAAGCCCTTATTAAGATTTCCTTGATTGAATTATAGATTTAATTATTGAAGTAGACAGTTTCTTGCTTTCCAATGGTGATGATGCACGGCGTCTCAATTTTTCCAACTTTCAATAATTAATTTATGTAAATAAATATATTTTAATTAGTTAATTGGTCGAAAATATGGAATAAAATATTACTCGGAATGAATCCTTCAAGTTCTGTCGAAATAATCCTTTCTCTACATTTCATAGGAGACACATTCAGTGTCTATAGAATTTAAGCTAAAATTGGAGAAACAGGTTAAGGCTAGAAGACGCGTATATATGTACGCCAAAGTCGATTTCCCGAAATTTAGGTCCTTTTTTACAGACACAATTCCCTAATATCTGCGAGGCATCTATCGACGCTAGTACAGAGGAATTATGGTGCGTGTTCAGGGATATGATGCGAGAGGGTACGGATAAATTCATTCCACATAAACTTAAACGTGATGGTGCGGAACCAAGAAGTTAGACGCGCTCTTAGACATTTACATTTACATTTACATCAATACCCTGCAAGCCGCTAGAAAGAAAACTTCACGCTCGCTTAAATACCAATTCTTCAAAAGTCAGAGGAACAGAGGTCAATGATACGGGTTCAATACAGAGAGGCGCGGTCAAGAGCTAGAGTAACAATGAGAGAAGCATTCAATGATTACAAAAAGAAAGTTTTGCATAATAATTTGAAAGAAAATCCGAAAGCATGATAGAGGACCACCATAGCGTCATTGAGAACGGAGGCAGGTGATGTAGTACACGATTGCGAGGAAAAAGCGAACTTGTTAAATGAACACTTTCAGAAAGCGTTTACTTCGGTGAGCAACGAATTTGAGGAAGCAGCTTTGAATGATGAGGGAAATTCGATGGAAGAGTTGATATTCTCTGAAACAGGTATCGCGCACCAGCTAGAGTCGATTAAGCAAAATAAGGGGAATACCCGCGCGTGTGTTGAAAGAGCTAGCCTCGGTAATCGCACCCTACTTGAAAATAATATTAGAAAAATCAGTTGTACATGCTACCGTTCCAGAAGACTGGAAGCTAGCATACGTAACGCCCATCCACAAAGGCGGTGATAAAGAGAACCCCGAAAATTATAGACCGATTTCCTTGACGTCATTATCGTGTAAGATTCTAGAACATATAATCGTTAGCTCTGTTCTGCGTTATTTAGACGGTTGTTCTTCACTAAGCAAAAACCAACACGGGTTTCGGAAAGGTAGGTCATGCGAAACGCAGCTCGCCCTGTTCGTAAACGATTTGTTACAATGCGGAGAGAAAAACACCCAGGTTGATGCCATTTTCATTGATTTTAAAAAGGCGTTTGACAAAGTACCCGATAATAAATTAATAGGAAAACTAGGAAAGTACGGCATAAACCCTAATATCGTGAGTTGGGTAAAAGACTTCCTCTCCAACAGAAAACAGATAGTAGTTACTGATGGGAAATCTTCATACCCGGTAAAAGTCACATCAGGGGTTCCACAGGGAAGTGTCATAGGCCCACTACTATTCCTGATATATATGAACGATATCTGCGCCGTAGTTCGCTGCAAAATAAGACTTTTGGCAGGTGACATCGTTTCATATAAGGAGATAACGAGTCAGGATGACTAAAAGATTTAAACGCCCTTTCAGCATGTTGTCAAGATTGGAAAATCATAGTTAATCACAGGAGATGTTCCCTATTGAGTTTCTGGAAGAGTAAGAACAATGAATTAGACTCGGAGTACAGAATTGATAGATTGAATATCCAATCTGCAGAGTATGTTAAATATTTAGGAGTCACCATTTGTCGTGATCTATCATGGAATATGCATATTCGAAGGATCGTAGGCGCAGCTAATAAGAAATTGGGCGTCGTAGGCAGAATAGTAAGAAGTAGCACAGAACAGGTACTAGAAACGTGTTATTTATCATTGGTCAGATCTCAGGTCGAATACGCTTCCAGCATATGGGATCCGTACGAAAAGGGACAAATACTTGAGTTAGAAAGAATCCAAGCAGAGCAGCCATATTCGTAAAGCAAAAATATGAGGAAAAATTAAGCGTCACATCACTCTTGAAGGAGTTGAATTGGATATCGCTATAGGATCCCAGAATTAGCGCTAGGTTAAGGCTTCTGGAGAAATTTAGGTCGGAAGTTCTCTTAGAGGAGGTCTCAGGAATATAAGAGGCACCTACGTACATGGGAAGGCAAGATCACGAGAATCAAATACGTGAGATCGAGTGTAGGACCGAGCGATATCAGGGCTCGTTTTTTCCAAGGACCATACGGGATCATAACAGGAGAGTGATTCCCACGAGGGACGTTGTTAGGTACGTCTTGGTGTGCTGCACCCCCTGCCACCCACCAGTCTGGTGATTTGCAGGGTATGATGTAGATGTAGATTAATTTTTTTTGTCTCAAATGAAGTTTACTAAAATATTATTAAAAATACACACGCGTAGGATCCTTGAGCATAGTAGGGCTTTTTTAGGCTAGAGAGCAGGGTACAGTGTAGGCGTCTTAGGGGAATAGGTGTAATTAAGAGGGTAATAGAAAACAATATTACGAGAAATCTGGCCGATACCGCAAATAAATTAGAGTTACCGAGCGATGAAGGCGCTGACATCCGTGATGTCAATAGTGTTAACGTTTGGGATTTCGATAAAAATGGTGAAATAAAACGCGATCAGAAAGAAAATGCTATATCAACCAATTGGCGGAATAATAGTATGAAGAACGCATGTAGATGTATTCCTAGAACGATTACGAATGGTAAGGCTGAGGTTTACCTGAGAAGCGATAGTGAGAAATTAAATGTCGTCGTATTGAACTGCCGCAGCATCCGTAAGAAAATTGCCGATTTTGAGCATATTATTCGTAGTCTAGAAGCCGATGTCGTGATCGGTAGAGAGAGTTGGCTCACTGACGAGATTGCAAGTCAGGAGGTATTCCCTCAAGACTATAGAATTTTTAGAAAGGATCGTAGTATCCGGACGGGAGGTGGAGTATTTATAGCAGTCAGCAAGGCATACGAAAGTTTTCCACTACCGATTAATGACACCGAAATAGAAAGTGTTTGGTGTGGAGTTAGAGGAAGCGATTACACTATAGCAAATATATGCGCATTTTATAGGCCTCCCAATGCAAGTTTAGAAATTATTCATAATCTCGAGAAACAAGTAGCAACGCTAATATCGAAAAATAAAGAGAGGGCTATTATAATAGGAGGAGATTTCAACTTACCTTCAGTAGACTGGAATCATAATTGCTTTAGAGAGGTTCATGGTAGAGGCCCCACCATAGCGTCTTTGAGAACGGAGGCAGGTGATGTAGTACATGACAGCGCGGAAAAAGCGAACTTGTTAAATGAACACTTTCAGAAAGCGTTTACTTCAGTGAGCAACGAATTTGAGGAACCAGCTTTGAATGATGAGGGAAATTCGATGGAAGATATGATATTCTCGGAAACAGGTATCGCGCACCAGCTAGAGTCTATTAAGCTGAATAAGTCTCCCGGGCCGGAGGGCATACCCGCGCGTGTGTTGAAAGAGCTAGCCTCGGTAATCGCACCTTACTTGAAAATAATATTCGAAAAATCCGTTGCACATGGTACCGTTCCAAAAGACTGGAAGCTAGCATACGTAACGCCCATCCACAAAGGCGGTGATAAAGAGAACCCCGAAAATTATAGACCGATTTCCTTGACGTCATTATCGTGTAAGATTCTAGAACATATAATTGTTAGCTCTGTTCTGCGTTATTTAGACGGTCGTTCTTCACTAAGCAAAAACCAACACGGGTTTCGGAAAGGTAGGTCATGCGAAACGCAGCTCGCCCTGTTCGTAAACGAATTGTTACAATGCGGAGAGAAAAACACTCAGGTTGATGCCATTTTCATTGATTTTAAAAAAGCGTTTGACAAAGTACCCCATAATAAATTAATAGGAAAACTAGGAAAGTACGGCATAAACCCTAATATCGTGAGTTGGGTAAAAGACTTCCTCTCAGACAGAAAACAGATAGTAGTTATTGATGGGAAATCTTCATACCCGGTAAAAGTCGCATCAGGTGTTCCACAGGGAAGTGTCATAGGCCCACTACTATTCCTGATATATATAAACGATATCTGCTCGGTAGTTCGCTGCAAAATAAGACTTTTCGCAGATGACACCGTTTTATATAAGGAGATAACGAGTCAGGATGACCAAAAATCGCTCCAGGAAGATTTAAACGCCCTTTCAGCATGGTGTCAAGATTGGAAAATCGAAGTTAATCACAGCAAATGTTCCCTATTGAGTTTCTGGAAGAGTAAGAACAATGAATTAGACTCGGAGTACAGAATTGATAGATTGAATATCCAATCTGCAGAGTACGTTAAATATTTAGGAGTCACCATTTGTCGTGATCTATCGTGGAATATGCATATTCGAAGGATCGTAGGCGCAGCTAATAAGAAATTGGGCTTCGTAGGCAGAATAGTAAGAAGTAGCACAGAACAGGTACGAGAAACGTGTTATTTATCATTGGTCAGATCTCAGGTCGAATACGCTTCCAGCATATGGGATCCGTACGAAAAGGGACAAATACTTGAGTTAGAAAGAATCCAACGCAGAGCAGCCATTTTCGTAAAGCAAAAATATGAGCAAAAAGTAAGCGTCACATCACTCTTGAAGGAGTTGAATTGGATATCGCTAGAGGATCGCAGAATTAGCGCTAGGTTAAGGCTTCTGGAGAAATTTAGGTCGGAAGTTCTCTTAGAGGAGGTCTCAGGAATATTAGAGGCACCTACGTACATGGGCAGGCACGATCACGAGAATAAAATACGAGAGATCGACTGTAGGACCGAGCGATATCAGAGCTCGTTTTTCCCAAGGACCATACGGGATCATAACAGGAGAGTGATTCCCACGAGGGACGTTATTAGGTAGGTTTCGGTGTGCTGCACCCCCTGCCACCCACCAGTCTGGTGATTTGCAGGGTATCATGTAGATGTAGATGTAGATCCCGGTGGTAGAGAGCGTGAATCATGCGAAGCACTTATAGAAACCTTCGTTAAACACTCGTTGTGTCAGCTAGTAAGATGTCCCACGAGATCGAACAATATATTAGATTTACTCGTAACGAATTACCCCGAGCGTATGAACAAGCTTTCCATAGAGGAAGGAATAAGCGATCATAATGCTGTGTACGTAGAATTTAAGCTAAAAGTGGAGAAACAGGTTAAGGCTAGAAGACGCGTATATATGTACGCCAAAGGCGATTTCTCGAAATTTAGGTCTTTTTTACAGACATAATTCCCTTATTTCTGCGGGGCGTCTATCGACGCTAGTACAGAGGAATTATGGTGCGTGATCAGGGATATGATGCGAGAGGGTACGGATAAATTTATTCCACATAAACTTAAACGTATTGGTGCGGAACCAAGATGGTACAACCAGAAAGTTAGATGCGCTCTTAGACGGCAAAGAAAACTTCACGCTCGCTTAAATACCAATTCTTCAAGAGTCACAGAGGAACAGAGGTCAATGATACGGCAACAATACAGAGAGGCGCGGTCAAGAGCTAGAGTAACAATGCGAGAAGCATTTAATGATTACAAAAAGAAAGTTCTGCATAGTAATTTGAAAGAAAATCCGAAAGCATTTTGGTCGTACGTTAGAGAGGTTCATGGTAGAGGCCCCACCATAGCGTCTTTGAGAACGGAGGCAGGTGATGTAGTACACGACAGCGCGGAAAAAGCGAACTTGTTAAATGAACACTTTCAGAAAGCGTTTACTTCAGTGAGCAACGAATTTGAGGAACCAGCTTCGAATGATGAGGGAAATTCGATGGAAGATATGATATTCTCGGAAACAGGTATCGCGCACCAGCTAGAGTCGATTAAGCAAAATAAGTCTCCCGGGCCGGAGGGCATACCCGCGCGTGTGTTGAAAGAGCTAGCCTCGGTAATCGCACCTTACTTGAAAATAATATTCGAAAAATCCGTTGCACATGGTACCGTTCCAAAAGACTGGAAGCTAGCATACGTAACGCCCATCCACAAAGGCGGTGATAAAGAGAACCCCGAAAATTATAGACCGATTTCCTTGACGTCATTATCGTGTAAGATTCTAGAACATATAATTGTTAGCTCTGTTCTGCGTTATTTAGACGGTCGTTCTTCACTAAGCAAAAACCAACACGGGTTTCGGAAAGGTAGGTCATGCGAAACGCAGCTCGCCCTGTTCGTAAACGAATTGTTACAATGCGGAGAGAAAAACACTCAGGTTGATGCCATTTTCATTGATTTTAAAAAAGCGTTTGACAAAGTACCCCATAATAAATTAATAGGAAAACTAGGAAAGTACGGCATAAACCCTAATATCGTGAGTTGGGTAAAAGACTTCCTCTCAGACAGAAAACAGATAGTAGTTATTGATGGGAAATCTTCATACCCGGTAAAAGTCGCATCAGGTGTTCCACAGGCAAGTGTCATAGGCCCACTACTATTCCTGATATATATAAACGATATCTGCTCGGTAGTTCGCTGCAAAATAAGACTTTTCGCAGATGACACCGTTTTATATAAGGAGATAACGAGTCAGGATGACCAAAAATCGCTCCAGGAAGATTTAAACGCCCTTTCAGCATGGTGTCAAGATTGGAAAATCGAAGTTAATCACAGCAAATGTTCCCTACTGAGTTTCTGGAAGAGTAAGAACAATGAATTAGACTCGGAGTACAGAATTGATAGATTGAATATCCAATCTGCAGAGTACGTTAAATATTTAGGAGTCACCATTTGTCGTGATCTATCATGGAATATGCATATTCGAAGGATCGTAGGCGCAGCTAATAAGAAATTGGGCTTCGTAGGCAGAATAGTAAGAAGTAGCACAGAACAGGTACGAGAAACGTGCTATTTATCATTGGTCAGATCTCAGGTCGAATACGCTTCCAGCATATGGGATCCGTACGAAAAGGGACAAATACTTGAGTTAGAAAGAATCCAACGCAGAGCAGCCAGATTCGTAAAGCAAAAATATGAGCAAAAAGTAAGCGTCACATCACTCTTGAAGGAGTTGAATTGGATATCGCTAGAGGATCGCAGAATTAGCGCTAGGTTAAGGCTTCTGGAGAAATTTAGGTCGGAAGTTCTCTTAGAGGAGGTCTCAGGAATATTAGAGGCACCTACGTACATTGGCAGGCACGATCACGAGAATAAAATACGAGAGATCGACTGTAGGACCGAGCGATATCAGAGCTCGTTTTTCCCAAGGACCATACGGGATCATAACAGGAGAGTGATTCCCACGAGGGACGTTATTAGGTAGCTTTGGTGTGCTGCACCCCCTGCCACCCACCAGTCTGGTGATTTGCAGGGTATCATTTAGATGTAGATGTAGATGTAGATAATTCAAGGAATTCTGTGGGAAATGAATGCCTCCGATCCAAGGGGTCCGCCGAAGTCCTCGCCAGTAATGGAAATATCATAGACGAACACCACACGTGAGTTTGAAAAGGAATGATACCGGTGATATCTCAAGCCGTTGAGAGCAACAATTTGAATTTTTCTGAAGAAAATATATGAGGAGAGGTAATGGTGTTCTAAGAAAGACACAGCGGGGCATATTTTCTCAGGTCTGCTAATTACAATGCTGAAGGGGATGAAGGTGATGATAAGGGCATGGATTTTTCTCTCGGCACGAAAGCGGATTACGGCTCCTTTCTAGGTCTTTGTAAAACGACCATTTTGCCTGCGTTCAGATAACGATATTTCTACGTATATTCTGTTGGTCGGTTTCTGCCTACAGTGGTTGACCCGGATATTGTCGCAGTTGGTGTCCCCATAACCCTCACCATAAATATCGTCTGTGGATAACAATAGTAGCAGAGAGGAAAGAGATAGGCACACTTTCCTTTGAAGTAAACCCGCTGGTTTTTCCAATGGAAATTGCTAGTCTTTTCGTTGGTTCGTATTTTGTGGATTAAGATCGAACCGAAACCGAACCACTTTTGCAAAAAATTACGGTTTGGTTTTCGGTTCATTGAAAAATTAATCAGTTGGTTCGGTTCGCGGTTCAGAAAAATGACTGCGGTTGGTTAGGTTCGGTTTGCAGCTCTGATATATACTCGTGTGTGTATATATATATATATATATATATGTGTGTGTGTGTGTCTTGTGCTGACGATGGGATCATCCCGAAAGCTCCAACAACATCTACAAACGTGTCTCTCCGACACCCCAGCGGCTCTCCTTCCGGTAAGTGCCCACTGGGTTTCCTTCAACACCTAGCTGCTCTAAATATAAATAAATAAATAAATATACATATATATATATAAATCCGCAAGAGGTTGATAAATTGCCATCTATGAAGTATAGCTTAGTATGGGGCAGAAACATGGACGGTAAGGAAAAATGATATAAAATACTTGGAAGGCTTCATAATGTGGACATGGAGAAGAATGCTGAAGATAAAATGGACAGAAAGGGTGAAAAAATGAGGAAGTACTACGAAGAATAGGAGAGAAGCGAACGATTATACAGACTACCAGAAAGAGGAAGGCGAACTGGATTGGGCATTAATTACCTGAGGAGAGAGTGCATGATTAAAGAAGTGCTAGAAGGAAAACTGGATGGAAAAAGAGAAAGAGGTAGGAAAAGGTTTCAGCTAGTAGACGACTTGAAAGGGAAAGAGAGCTATATCTAGACATGAAGAAAACTGCGGAAAATAGGAGTATATGGAGAACCAAGTTTAACCGTGATTAATCACGGACCTGTCAACGGACAGACTATCTATGACGATATATACACACACACACACACACGCACGCACGCACGCACACACACACACTAGTGTAATGCCCGTTGAAATATCAACGGAAGCACTATAGCTAAATTGATTATTAATGTTTGTATTTAAAATAATTAATAGCACACTATTACATATGAAATATTTCGTCATATACTACATTTCTAGTGAATACTCCGTTGTCGTTTAGTAAATGCCTTTGGTTTTTCTTTTCTGCTATAAGATTCTGTTATTCTTATTAAATAATTAAATTTCGTTCACTTACGTTATGATTGTTTTTAAATTGTACTCTGTACTTACGAAAAAAGAAAGTTTACTATAATTCTCAATAATGTTCTCCGTCGTTATCTAAAAAAAACTCTTTAAAATATTTAAATGAATAACTAATTAATTAATCAATCTGCGGAATAATTCCTTTGAATACTGTCTAACAAAAACAATCTTCAATTTATTTTAACATTGTAAACTGTTCTCTTGACGATTGAATGGATCGTTGTATTGGAGATCCTTGTTCACAAAAAAATAAACTAATTGTTTATAGTAGAAACCGTTACATGAACAAAGATAAGTGTTTATTATATAACTAGTGTAATGCCCGTTGAAATATCACCGGAAGAATTATAGAGAGGCAGATAGATTATTATTATTTTCATTTAAAATAATTAATATTCCACTTTCACATATGAAATATTTTGTCATATACAACATATCTAGTAAATATTCTGTTGTTGACAGGCTATCTTTAGTTAAACTTAAAACAGTTGCCTCTGTTTCCTCCCTTCCCCCCCTTTCACACCATCGCTCCCTTTCCCACCCTCTATCTCCCTCCCCCTCCTGATTTCTCCCCCTCCCCCCTCTACTTCCCTCTCTACCCCTCCCTCTCGCTCCCCCTTCTACCTCGCTTTCCCCCTCTCTCTCTCGTATTAAAAGCATACAAAGCACGCTTACACCCATAAGGATTGATACAGCAATAGGATTTTGAAGTCTAACAATATAATTGGTAGCCAAGGCAACATTTCTTTAAAATGGTAATATTTCCACAAAATATGTGAATTAAACGTATAACATGAGCGATTTCGCATTGTATGCGGAAAAAGATGAACAAAATAAGAAACTTTGAAATTTTTTCTTCAAAATGGTTCAAATCCGAAGATCGTAGGTTAATTCCCTCTAATTTTAATTTCCAAAAAAATAAAAGCCTGCATGCCAAAAAATGGATTTTTACATGTTACCGTACGGAAAATGGAAATGTCTTCCTTGGAGTCGAACCCAGGACTTTTTTGGAGATTTCTTTTTGTCTTACCTTAAAATATGTTAATCAAGCATCCTTGCCAAATTTCAATCTTCTACCTATTAGGGAAGTTTGTTAAAACGCTCTATATCGGCCATTGTGAAAGCGTGACCAACCAACCGACCTGGGCTATTATAGTACTAAATTCCCGTCGTTTTTTGCTGAAAGAAAGGTAAGTGAAATTACTTTACTATAAAATATATTTAATGTGTGAAGTGTAGTGATAATCGAAAGTGGGATGTGGTATCGTGTAATCAGATCAACGACCAATTTACATGAAGATCCACATGAATTTTACAATACTACATAGAGTTATTTCGAGAACCATTTAACCGATATCAACCAAATTTAATATTAAGAAGAATAAATATGATCTGTAAGTCATTTGCAATTTGTTTCCAAACTAATAATTATAACGACAACTTGTCGTTTATCGTCACGTATTTCTGATAGCATGGTTATTTTTTAATATTTATGTTATTTTCTTCATTGGTAGGTATGATATTTACATTAACAAATAAATATGCCAATCGAATATTAACAACTACCAAAAATATATTGTGATAGAATGCATTCAGTATTTGCTAAATGACAAAATATATATTCAAGTGGTCTAATTAAATTTCGCTGTCGGCCCTCTTGCGTTCCTTACCGAATAACGTTTTTATTATAGAGAATTATATATATGAATATATATATATATACATATTTAGGGCAACTAGGTGTTGTGTGTCTCTCTTGTGCTGACGAAGGGATCATCCTGAAAGCTCTAACCTCTACAAATGTGTCTCTCCAACACCCCAGCGGCTCTCCTTCCGGTAAGTGTTCACCGGGTTTCCTTCAACACCTAGTTGCTTTAAATATCCTTACTTACCTTTCCTCTTCCTTAGTATATGTATATATATATATATATATATATATATATATATATATATATATATATATATATATATAATATGCTGCACCGGGCACTTTGTCACTCATTAATGTGATAAAATCTATTTAGTCTGTTGACTATAATATCTATGACATTTTTTATCAAAAATATCAGAATATATCATCTATCTTGAGGTTCCCGGAACTCCACCTATAAGTTGCATATGCGGATCAGTTCTGAGTATAGGTTTAGTATAAAGTAATTTTGGTGCCAGTTCCGTGAAAATGGAAAACCGATCGCTGTTTTAATAAACAGCTGTTGCGTGTTATGGTAGTAAATCATCGATTGTGCTTTTATCAAATTTCATTCAATTTGATGCACTTAAAAAATCAAGAAGTGTGCACACTACTTATTTATCAAGTTAACAACAGTGATCCAGAAGTGATTTGAGTAATAAAATAAATAAAAAATAATCCCTCCACACTTAACTGACAGTAAGAATTGGATGGGCAGCATGAAGGATTTCCTTGAGGACCTCCTGTATCCCGGGGTGGAAGAGGGTGGTAAGGGTAAGGGAAGGGGTAAAATCGGGAATAGGAGGAGTGTGAGGGTGGTGTTTAGTGGTTACCGGATTGATCACGGGCAATCACACCGGTAACCACTAAACACCACCCTCACACTCCTCCTATTCCCGATTTTACCCCTTCCCTTACCCTTACCACCCTCTTCCACCCCGGGATTCACGAGGTCCTCAAGGAAATCCTTCACGCTGCCCACCCAATTCTTACTTCCACCTCCCACCAACCCCCCTTTACTAATTCCCCCATTCTCTCCTTCCGCCGGCCTCCTAATTTGGGAAACATCCTGTGGAAGAAAGAACCCCCCACTCCCAACCCACCATCCGCTGCAGGATCTCAACCCTGGGGCAAACCCCGTTGTCTCACATGCCCCATCCACCCACCCTCATTTTCATTCATCCTCCAACATCACCTACCCCATCCCCTCCAGAAGTAATTGCACTACGAGGAACGTCATTTACCTCCTCACCTGCACACTCTGTCCTGCTTTTTATGTTGGCCTCACTAGTAACCCCCTCAACATTAGAATTAATGGCCACCGGAACAGCGTAAATACTAACCGTCCCCTTCCGGTGGCTTCTCACGCCAATTTACACCAGGCCACCTTTAATAATTGCTTCACTGTAAGGATTATCCGCGCCCAACCGGATGATACCCCCGCCCCCCTACTTCGACAGTGGGAGTTGGCCTACATCTTTCTCCTTGACTCTTTCTCCCCACCTGGTCTTAACCTCCGATAACCCTATTGGCCTTCCCTCCTACCCGTCTCCTCCTATCCCCGAACTTCTCTCATTACCCCTCCCCATATCCCCCCAGTGTGTCACTTTAAACAGTATATGTTTCTCCGTCGCTGAAGAAGGGCGTCAGCCCGAAAGCTCCATTTTTGTGTCGTTTTTGTTCTTTTGTATTTTTCCTGTGACCTCAGCAACCCCAGCGGCTCTTCAATCTAGGTAAGTGTCCACTGGGCTTCCTCCAACACCTTGTTGCTACCTTATTATATATATATATGGGTGTTTACGACCTCTCTGCCCAAACTTTTTGGGGATATAGGGGAGATCAAAACAGTCATTATTTGTATTATGGCCAGGGGTCGGAAGTGCTTCCTTACGACGCTACAGAATATCAAATTTTCTGCTGGAGCGCCTGGCACAATAGGCAATTCGAACATATCGCCTATCAACTGTTCGACAATTACTGCGTAGAAAGCTTTGCGTGTCATTTGTGTGCTCAGACTCGACCAGTGTGGTACTGTTTTTCATGGTTTAAACGTGACGGTCAAATGGAGCGCCATACCTGGGCTGAATACACAGACATCCACTTTGCATATGGTGCTGCTTGGGGCAATAGTAGGGAAGCTTAAGAGGATTTATCGTCTGCTTCATCGCGACAGAGCATGTCCTAGTCATAACACATTTACTGCTGTCCATAATCGACTACGGGAAACTGGTACATTTCAAGTAAACATGCACGAGACTGGACGACAACGATCAGTTCGCCCGCCACAATTTGAGGAGGAAGTTTTGCAGCGCTTTGAGGAAAACCCCTCTACAAGTACCACCACAGTTGCTCATGAACTGCATGTTTCTACATTTACATCATTACCCTACAAGCCGCTAGAAGCGTTTGGCAGGGGGTGTCACAACACCAAGTGAACTCTAATTAATTCCTCTGTTGGACAGTCTTATTGCGTCTGGGAAAAAGGATCTGTAGCATTTCTCTGTTCCAGCGATTGTTTCGACATATTTTCTGCTGTACTCTGATCTAACATTACGTTCACTAACACCGATGGGGTCTTCAACGAATTCGGAGCTCTCGCATTTTTTAAATAGTTTCCTTTTGTAATCAATTTTTCTACTCTTCAACGTCTGCCATTTCAGATCCCTCAATATCTCTGATACACTCGCATCATACCGATATTCTCCTTTTACAAATCTAGCCGTTCTACACTGAAACATTTCGAGCTCTCTAGTTAGGCCCTCCTCGAAAGGGTCCCAGACATAATCATACAACTGTGTGGAACGTGGTACATGAGCAAGTGCTCCACCTATTCCGACGACAGAAAGTCCAGGCTCTTTGTCCTGACGACTACCCCCTTCGTGTTCAATACGCACGTGCGGTGCGCACATCAGCCAATCTTTCCTGATATTGTGTTCTTTACTGATGAGGCCTGTTTTACTCGGGAAGGAATTTACACTTCTCGGAACAGCCATGTGTGGGCAGGAGACAATCCGCATACCGTATTGCTTCAAAATCACCAGGAACGGTTTATGGTGAATGTGTGGGCGGGCATTGTGCAAGACAAACTGATAGGGCCTTACCTGTTGCCTACACGGCTCAATGCACAGGTTTACTGTGCGTTTCTAAGGGAAGTGCTACCAGAACTGCTGGAGGACGTCCCCGTGGCAGTGAGAAGGGGAATGTGGTTTCACCAAGACGAAGCTCCAGCTCATTTCGGCCATCAGGTACAAGATCATCTCACCAACAATTTTGGCGATCATTGGATAGGACGAGGCGGTCCTGTGGCCTGGCCCCCTAGGTCACCGGATCTTACCCCATTACACTTCTTCCTGTGGGGCTACATGAAGGAGTTGATTTACACATCACCAATGGAGAATGAAATGGATCATGTTGCCCGTATTGCTGAGGCAGCCGCACTCATCCGGGGACATGTTGGCGTGTTTGAGCGCACACTACAAAACCTGCTGCGTCGGTTAAGATTGTCAATCGAGGTTGGTGGTCGTAATTTTGAACATTTTCTCTAACTGTGTACCTTAATAAATAAAATAAAACATCTGGAATAAAGTATTGGTGATTATTTCATATCTTGATTTCCACTGGTAAGCGAAAAACACTTTGATGGTATGTAGTTAACTAAGGAAGCGTTTTCGACCAACGTTTGCTTTATAAAAAATGTTTATTTTGATCTCCCCTATAATCCCACAAAGTTTGGGCAGAGTTCGTAAACACCCATATATATATATATATATATATATATATATATATATATATATATATATATATATAATATAGGAATTTACAAATTATGAGAAAATTCTAGCTGAGCTAGAGAAATTCGGCACGGTTATTGGTAGGGATTGAAATACCGGTAAACCGGTTATCGGTAAATATCTCAAAAATCCGGTAAAAATTTACCGGTAATTTTGTAATTTTTTACCGGTAATTCGGTAAAAAGAATGTTTTTAATGCATGTTAAAAAATAATAATATTCCCGTGTTTGAATGTTTCGATGTTTCTGAAGCACTGATTCTCTCGGCAGACAATTGCGCATGCGCTGAAGTCTGACGCAATAATCAGTAGTCAAGAAAGTACAGGCGACACTCGATTTACGCCATAGATACGTCTGAGGTATTATGGCATAAATCGAAAATGGCGTAAATCCAAAGTAATTTTCCCGCAGTATTTGATCATGTACAGTGGCGGCTCCTACGAAGTGATTCATTCCTACATGAACTTTTTAAACCTTAGTAAAATATTTCTTTATGGTGATGTAATGTCAGTAGTTATTTTTCTGTTTTTATTATTATTCCTTGAATATGTTTTATGCAGATAATGCATTATAAACGTTAATATCTTAGCACTAATATCTGTTGATCTTTACAGAAAATGAACTTGAACTGCTCTCTAATACAATATTAGCATTTCAGCCAATAAAAGAAGCTGTAGAAGCACTGTTCCAAAAATGTAAATTTGTATATTGCTGATGTAACATTAAAATTTATGCTTGATGAACTAACAAATCAAATACATTTTTAAGCAATGACCTTAAAGAAGCATTGATAACTCTCATAAAGGAAAGACGAACAACTTATTCTGATGTTCTGCAGTTTCTTTATGATCCAAAGAAATCAACTGATGAAGATTACGGAATTTTCAATAAAACCAGCAAGGCCACAATAACAAAGGTAATTGTAGAGTTACTTGAACACAATTCTGAAACTGAATCATCAGTAGTCAACGATTCCAACTCCCAGTCTGAGGATGCACCGACTTCAGTTCCTTCGTCGTCAACTGCATTGTCTATGAAGGAAAAACTTCAACTGGCGATGAAGAAAAAAACTGACTCAGCCTATGAAGATTCATCTAAAAAAACAAAAAAGACCTAACACAAGTCGTAAGAAAGGAACTAATGTATTTTCAGGAAGAAAAAATAAGAGGAAAATATTTAAAAATGGATTTCGATTTCCTAATGACCAGTCGACCAACAAGTGTTGAATCTGAACGAGCTTTTTCAACGGCTGGGTTTATATGTACTAAAATAAGGTTGCAGTCAGGTGACCATAGTCTCGATAAATTATGTTTTCTACTAACCTATTTTAACCAAAAAGACATCTAATAAGAAAGACTTTCAAAGTGTTTTGTTTATATTAATATTAAACTTACACTTATGTTTGGAATACAATTTTGTTCAAAGTGTTTTTTGTTTATATTAATATTAAACTTAAAATTATGTTTGGAATAAATGTTTTGAAAAGAATTTTTTTATTTATATTAGTTTTATAGTTGATTTGAATGAAATTTCTCTTCCATTAATATTTACCTATCATTTTTCTTTCAACTTAGCATTTTTTGAAACTGTATAAATTACCGGTAAATTACCGGTAAACCGGTATTTATGAAAATTTTTACCGAATTACCGGTAAATCAAAAGTCGGTAAATTTTCAATCCCCAGTTATTGGTTTTTGGTCAAAACCGAAAGAAAATATCCGAATTTGTAAAAATTCCAAATTTTATAAATGTTTGTAAGATTCAATTACCGTCAACTAGGACAATACGATATACTTAGAAGTGCGGAAATGTTGCATGCATGATAGAGCCACTGTTGTGATTCTACGAATGAGGATGATTCTCGGCCACCAACATAAGGAAAAGCATTTATATAACATGACTAGCTGCTCGTACATCTCCTAAATTGGAACTCTGTTGGAATATTATTGTAAGAAGGTCATCCGATACCCAACCCGAGCGCCCCCAACCCGCGTGCCCCCAACCCGCGCGCCCCCGACGCCCGCCGCCCTGCGCTGCAGCCGCCGCGCACACCAAGTCCTATTCCAACTACCGTGTGCCTCCCTCGTTCCCCGTGCATATCCTTATCCTCCGCTACCCTTCATTCGTGGCTGGGCGAAAGTGGAGGGGAAACTTCGCTTCGAGTTGTGACTGACAAAGGCCTTCCATTGCTCAATATATAAGTTGATAAAAATTTGTTTTAATAATTTTCAATGAGAAGGAAAAATATTAATTTTTAGTTTAAATAGCTTTAGTGGGTGTGTAAACGAGGAACTCTTAAGCTATTTAATTTTTTAGCATTACATCTGAATTCAAAGTCAACTATATCGTGTAAGATTCTAGAACATATAATCGTTAGCTCTGTTTTGCGTTATTTAGATGATCGTTCTTCGCTAAAAAAAAACCAACACGGGTTTCGGAAAGGTAGGTCATGCGAAACGCAGCTCGCCCTGTTCGTAAACGATTTGTTTCAATGCGGAGAGAAAAACACTCAGGTTTATGCCATTTTCATTGATTTTAAAAAAGCGTTTGACAAAGTACCCCATAATAAATTAATAGGAAAACTAGGAAAGTACGGCATAAATCCTAATATCGTGAGTTGGGTAAAAGACTTCCTCACCAACAGAAAACAGATAGTAGTTATTGATGGGGAATCTTCATACCAGGTAAAAGTCGCATCAGGTGTTCCACAGGGAAGTGTCATAGACCCACTACTATTTCTGATATATTTAAACGGTATCTGCGCCGTAGTTCGCTGCAAAATAAGACTTTTCGCAAATGACACCGTTTTATATAAGGAGATAACGAGTCAGGATGACCAAGAATCGCTCCAGGAAGATTTAAACGCCCTTTCAGCATGGTGTCAACATTGGAAAATCGAAGTTAATCACAGCAAATGTTCCCTATTGAGTTTCTGGAAGAGTAAGAACAATGAATTAGACTCGGAGTACAGAATTGATAGATTGAATATCCAATCTGCAGAGTACGTTAAATATTTAGGAGTCACCATTTGTCGTGGTCTATCATGGAATATGCATATTCGAAGGATCGTAGGCGCAGCTAATAAGAAATTGGGCTTCGTAGGCAGAATAGTAAGAAGTAGCACAGAACAGGTACGAGAAACGTGTTCAGCATATGGGATCCGTACGAAAAGGGTCAATTACTTGAGTTAGAAAGAATCCAACGCAGAGCAGCCAGATTCGTAAAGCAAAAATATGAGGAAAAATTAAGCGTCACATCACTCTTGAAGGAGTTGAATTGGATATCGCTATAGGATCCCAGAATTAGCGCTAGGTTAAGGCTTCTGGAGAAATTTAGGTCGGAAGTTCTCTTAGAGGAGGTCTCAGGAATATTAGAGGCACCTACGTACATGGGCAGGCACGATCACGAGAATAAAATACGAGAGATCGATTGTAGGACCGAGCGATATCAGAGCTCGTTTTTCCAAGGACCATACAGGATCATAACAGGAGAGTGATTCCCACGAGGGACGTTATTAGGTAGGTTTTGGTGTGCTGCACCCCCTGCCACCCACCAGTCTGGTGATTTGCAGGGTATCATGTAGATATAGATAAACGCTGAAATATCCGTTAAATAATTTTGCGTACCTTAAAATGAGTGCATGTTCTTTCTCTGTGGTGAATGGGTCTCTCTTAGAGCATTTTCTATAAAACACGTAGAATCTATCCGTCTGAATGAAAGAAGTCCCGTGCATGAGTTTCTTCTCTCAATTACCGGCGTCGCCCATCCCCCTCCGCCCTCCTTCAATTTCCTCCTCGCTGTGGATTCCCCTTTCGTCGCCTTTCCGCCTGAAGAGGGGCAGGAAGATGCGCCCTCCACTTCACTCGCGAGATCTCCAATTATTTCCGCCAGTTCATTAGCGGGGGCAGAGCGAGACACACGCCAAACTTAGAGCTTCCCTCTATAATTACCAACGTGATGGCGCATCTTTCCTTAGACTGGGTCATTCGTTATGCTGATTTACGTTCCTGTATCTTTCTCGTTTCGTAGATTTAACAGATTTCGTAAATTAAACTTAAACTACTCAATGCTTGAGAGTATTTAGAGACGACTGTTCACGTACGCATGAAAGCTCCAAGAAAAAATCTGCATTTGCTCTGTATTTGAAAACAAATTTTGCATCGAATATAAAATATCAAGAAACGTATATTAATTTTTCAATTAAATTAACCTATTATTGCGACTGTATATAATGATAGTTTTTCTACAACTGAAAATATTTCTTGACCACAAATCACTAAATATCATAGCTTGTCATGCGTTTTCAAGAATATTTTTCGTTACTACATAACGACAATATATGCTCTTAAAAGGCAAGTTTTACCGGATAAATTTTAAAATTGTGTGAGGCATTCATTGTTTTGTTTTTGTTGTGTAACCTCATTTTACGTGGCAATGCAGTACGCAATGAAAATCCTTTTAGCATTCCAACCGCTTCCAAAACTCCACACAAAACTGTGCATATTTCGTAACACGGACGCACGCTTCAGACTTAACTAGAAAGTCAATCTCCTACTTAGTTCTGAACTTCCTCTGATTCTTTCATTTTTATGTTATTTTCCTCTTATCTGGCATTATATTGAGGGGTATAAAGATTAAGATGAGACCTGAAAATATCTCGCGCTTCTTACCGGAAGCTCTGATAATGTGTAGATTTCGAGCTAGTGGGATTTAATACCGTGCTTATTATGTGAAATGTTGTAACAAGTTCGGGTATTTCGAAATACATTTAGAAAAAGGGATGATGATAAGAATTATTTAAAAGATGGGGATCTAGGTGAGATAATATTAAACGAATATACGGATTTGTGTCATTATGTCGAAAGTTTGTTCTGATTATCTCCAAGACGAATCAAGATTTTTTGGGAGACAACTGATTGATCTGGGTTACAAAAAAATTTGCGGCATTTGGCAAAATAGATATACCTACTCGTATTTATGGTCATGGCTGCATATGGAAGTTCTTCAAAAGAAGTTTATTATTATCTTAACTTCTTAGCTATATACTCTTTAAATTATTTACTTACTTTTATTCCGCATGCAATCTACACCATGTTTCGTTGTTTTGAAACAAAAAGAAACATAAAAGACGTACAATCGATTTCAAATTATTGTGAGCGCGCAGACATGGTGTCACGCTTATCGAGGATTACTAAATAATTTATGTATCAATCGACGCAATTTTACATTTATTACCTACAAAGTACCCAGAACGTATGAATAAGGTATCCATAGTGGAAAGTATAAGTAATTATAAGCCCGTCTACGCAAAAGTATTCCAATTGCCGTTGGCGGCGCTGGGATTCCTGTTAATATTTAAAAGAAAATTTATTTACAACATACAACGCTTTATGATATTAAGATAACGTACTTTTGTAATTATACCGCCAAAATACCGAGTTCTACGTTTCTCGCTAGATAGTACTACTTATGTTATTTTCCTGCCTACTTAGAAGTTACAATTTTGACCAGTACGTGGCATTGTCTGCAATACTCGATGTATCTGCGATGTTTCTACGTTCTCATTCTCGGCAGTATGGGATTTCCCCGAGTGCACGCGACACTGCGTTTTTCGCCACTCCTTTTACTTTCTCATATATGAAGTATATTGAGAAAGTATTGTAATCGCGAAAAAATTCGACCTCGAGATTTTGTCGGAAATATACGTCTTAGGTGCAGCTGACAAGGAGAGGCTACGGAGTGTAACTCTCAGATTTGATTCATCTTCTACCAGTGGAAAGTTTAGGTCAAAAAGAATACCATTTAGGAATTAGGGGCCAACGCCTTTTAGTTTAAGAGAAATAATTAATTAAAAAGCACAAAAATGGGCCAATCTAAATAAATCCTATTAACTTCGCTCTTAGGTGCACTAGCGACCGTAGCCTAGGGCAGGGGTGGGCAATACGTCGATCGCGATTGACCGGTCGATCGCGAGCATATTTTCGGTCGATTGTCAATGCATGGAAGAATATTTATACATTATTTGTTTCTTTTTAGTTTGAAATCTACCCTATTTTTTTGCTGTGGGGATCTTTGACCATGATATAGTTCTTAATTATGATGACACGTGTGTAGCAGCACTTTACTCCCACTATGCCTCTAATTAGTTCCCTTTTACGCCGCAAAGTGTTGTTGAGTTCTATGGTTGTGTCAGCTTTGACAGTTGTTTGATATTATATTTATTGATTTTTAAACCAATAGAAAGTTTGCCGAAATTTAAAGCAATCATGATTGCAGAAAAGAAAGACATCACTTTAACGCAGAATGGGAAGAACAGCTCTTTTTTTTATTATGGTGAAATCTAGTTGTGTTTGCATCATATGTCGTGCATCCATATCGCTGCCTAATTAAGAGAGGGAACTTAGGAAGGCATTTTAAAAGTATGCATAGAAGTCTTGATACCGATTATTCCTTGAAAAGTGAACTCCGCAAAACAAAACTGAAAGAACTGAAGGCAAGACTAGCAAGTGAATAATCTTGTTTAGTGAAACCTGTTATTAAATCGAAGGCAGTAACTGTGGCATCATTTCGCGTGAGTCATTTGTTAGCGAAGCATAAGAAGCCATTCGAGGACGGAGAAATGTTGAAAGAAGCGCTCCTGGTGGCGGCCGAATCATTGTTTGATTCCTTTAAAAACAAAGGTGAACTAATTTCTGCTATTCATGATCCACAGTTTTCACGCAGGACTGTTACTCGCCGCACTGAAGTAATAAATTGTGATTTGGTTAACCAATTGAAACAGGACGTCAATGGCTGTTTGATTTTCACTGCAATTTGATGAATCGACGGACATAGTTGATACCTCTCAGATTTGCGTTTTTATCAGAATGGTTTCTCAGGACATGAGTGCAAAGGAAGAGTTTCTTAAACTAATACCTCTTAAGGGAAAAACTCGGAGTGAAGACACTTACCATGTTTTTAAGGAGTACATTGGAAATAACGAATTTCCGATGTATAAACTTGTGTCAATGACAACAGACGGAACAGTTTCGATGATGGGTAAAATAAATGGATTTCTTGCTTTGTGCAGAAATGATGATGACTTACCCGATTTCTTATCATACCATTGTATCATTCATCAACATGCACTTTGCTGTAAAATCTTGAATACGCAGTATATTGTGGATATCTGTTTGAAAATTATTAACTCAATTCGATTTAATTTTTTGTTATTCTAATTGAACCTGTATTTCCGCCAATATGAGTTTCACTTGATTGAAGCCTCAAATCCATCCTTTCATCTAAAGAGACTTCGAGGATAAATTAAATTTATTATCTTTACACCTAACACCCCGAGGCTAAATCAGTTTTTGTATGAGAAAGTACAGGTACTGAAATTAAAAAGAAATATTTTTGTTTCTTTTTACGAAATCTTTACTAAGAAATTAATATATAAAATGAAATAAATAAGTAGATCTTGGAGCTTTGGAAAACTTGGAAGTAGCTCGTGCCATTCAGATTCTGCCTGGCCTAGGGGATAACGAGTAGGACTTTCGATGCATGGTATCGGGGTTCGAGAACAGCGCTGTTAAACTTTTTTTCTCCTGTAAAATTTCATTTTTCGTGCTAGTTTTTCTCCAATTTTTCGGAAAATACTTATTCACCGCAGTTTTTATTTTTTTCACGCAGGATAATTGTTCTTAATCACTAGACCACTATTTTCCCCCATTTTTCAAAAAATATTTACACACCGCTATTTGCCTATTTTATTCCCAAACTACTCCCTCAAGAAAATTAGCCGCGTCTGTCCATCACTACATTGACACTCTCCGTAGACATTGGCGTATAGTTTAAGCTGTGATATTCCGCCGTAATTGCACTTCCACCCTTTACGTCTAGGTTTCGTTTCCAGCGCATTCCTTTGGATGGTAATCGTCGAAAAAAACGATAATATAAATATTCATGGCAATAGGGGCAGCGTATAAATAGCTGTGAGCGGCGCGAATTATTTCTTAATGTAAATGAAGTTTCGTTCACAGACTGTGCAACTGTGGCAAGCGTTCATTTATATGTTGCTCCTGGTGCCATGAATATTTATGTTTTCCGTGTTTCTTCGACGATTATCATCCAAAGGAATGCGCTGGAAATTCATACTAATTTTGAAAGGTGGAGGGTGTCAACCCAGCGACGGGCAGATGCAGAGCGAGGAACTCGCAGAAATTATCCTTCGCGATCATACCTTCCGATGCTATATGCCTGTACCAATAATAACTAATAAGATGGGTTACTTTATTATTATCCGCAAATATATTCTTTATCTTTAGCTCACACAATAATCTTCTTCACGCAGGAAAAATTATTAAAACTTACGTTAATAAATTCACGGCATTTTCGAGGGTGTAAGTTGGGAATAAAATAGGCAAATAGCGGTGTGTAAATATTTTCTGAAAAATAGTGGAAAATAATGGTCTAGTGATTAAAAACAATTATCCTGCGTGAAAAAATAAAAATTGCGGTGAATAAGTATTTTCCGAAAAATTGGAGAAAAACTAGCAGGAAAAATGAAATTTCACACGAGACGAAAAGTTTAACAACGCTGGTCTCGAAACCCGAGACCATACATCGAAAGTCCTACTCGTTATCCACTAGGCTAGGGTCGCTAGTAAACGTTAAGAGGATTTATTTAGTGTGGCCCATTTTTGTACATTTTAATTAATCATTTCTCTTAAACTAAAAGGCGTTGGCCCCTGCTTCCAAAATGGTATTTTTTTGACCTAAACTTTCCACTGGTAGAAGATGAATCAAGTCTGAGAGTTATACTCCGTAGCCTCTCCTTTTCAGTCCGAAAAAGTGGTTTTCGCAATGCCGTCTGCCTATTACTGGCTCTAGAGTCTAACAGCAGAGCAAAAATGAATGAATTCTCGTAATTACGCGTTTTATCAATGAATGAATATAAGGCTAGTTTATTCTTGGGCAACTTTAACAAAAATCGGATTTTCGAAAAACAGGCTCATACGATTTTCATTTTTTAAAGATAACTAAACGACGCATTAGTATATGAGAAAGTTTGTACCACGTATGTTGTACCGATTTTTTTATCTGTGAAGGAAAATTGGTGACTAATGTGCGAAATACCTCGCCCGACTGTTGTGCTGCAAATGGAGTTAATTCATCTTGTAAAGCCGGACTGAGCGATGGGTTCCATTTTAGGCAACAGTTATAACAATTTCGCATAACGTAATTGTTATAAAAAACCTTGCAAGCCAATTTAGCTTGCAAACCGGTGTAGGAGGTAGGGTGGACTCTACCGGGATCTTGTACTCTAGAGTCCACGGTACCTGCAGGCAGGGTGGACTCTAGAGTCCACCGTGCTCAAACAATACGCCAGGTAGAACGTACTCTGCCAGGTAACGTGGACTCTTATCACTTTAAATCAATATTTTCACATATCTTTACATAAATATTTTGAAGAGTGTGTTTGTTCCGTATAAAGTCATACTTCGCGATAATCTACAGTTTTGCATAAACTATCCTGCTGTTTAAACTAGTCGAATGCGCTATTTTTCAGACCGAAATATGCTGGGTGAAAGGTTTAAATAATTATTTTTGTTTTCCATTTGAATATCATGTGAATTTCTCGAATTCACAGTGCAGGACTTTTTATTTGCTTTTTTGAAGGTGATAGAATTAAGCTATCTACGCGAAGTGTATACCATCCTACAGAGAAATGAGTAAAGTTTTTTATCCATGTGAAATGATTTCGCATTTAATTCTAAATCGCTGGAAAATTGTTTAATTTCGGAGTTGTGAAATAAAAATTGATTTTCCCATATATATTGTTTGAAACGGAATTATTCCAAGGAATCGAACTTGGGATACTTTTTCGAAAATTTAGATTTTTCCCGACTCTGGTGGAAATTTGGGAGAAAGTAGCAGTTGGAAAATTTTTCCCTTATATCCGAAGTCCGTTCTATCGAGGTCCGACATACCGATGGCTCACTGTATATTCGTTCTCTTTGTAGAGGAATATACGCAACTATTTTAAGTTTAAGATATGTCTCACTTTGGAAATTTCGGTATGATAACATAATTTTTAAGTTTCTTTATTCCCTTCATTTCTGACGGGCTATATACTAGTACTAAATATAATGACATGGATACCGAATCTCAGAAATAATACGATACATTGCTTCATTTCTAAACCGGTCCCTGGCTAATTGATCAAGGAAAGTTAACGACCAAATATATCTGTTTTTACTTTCTCATATACGAAGTATATTGAGAAAGTATTGTTATCGCGAAAAAATTCGACCGCGAGATTTTTACGGAAATATACGTTTTACGTGTAGCTGAGTCCGAAAAGTGGTTTTCGCAATTCTTCAATAATACCAAATAGTTCTTATTTCTCAAAAAATTAATATAAACCTAGTTTATTCTAGGCACCTTGAACAATAATTTGATTTTCTCAAAAACGGCTAAAACGATTTTGATAAAATTCCGTACAATTACTTGAGTATACGTCTGCAATAATATTACATATTTAATTGTTCTCAATGAATGAATATAAGGCTAGTTTATTCTTGGTCAACTTAAACAAAAATTGGATTTTCTAAAAACTGGCTGATATGATTTTCATTTTCTAAGGATAAATAAAAGACGCATTAGTATAAGAGAAAGTTTGTACTACGTATGTTGTACCGAATTTTTCCTTTGATTTAAGAATGCGAGTGACACCGGGTATTTATTGCTATTTATAAATTAAACTAAAATCTTTAGGTGAAAGTAAAAAAGTTTAAGGATTAAGTTTTTTCCCTTTTCATAAGTAACATTGGTTTTTTTATGGGCCTTTATATCTGAGCGTTGCTATTAGCCATCCCCTGTTTCGCCCATTGCTTTCAGATTTCTAGCATATCTAGAAGTACCAAAACATTTATATCCTCCTGGTTTGTATACATAAGAAGCGCCCATATATGCTATATATAATCCATAAAATTCTATTAGTTTCCCTTGCAGGAGAATTTTTCGCGGCGGTGATTTGCTGGTGGTAAATTTTCCGGCGGTGAGTTGATAGCGCTGAATTTCCGCATACCATCATTTATATACCAGAGAATTTAAGTCATTTAAATTTGAGTGCATGATTTAGCCTATATGTTTGGAATGAAAGTATTTTTCTTACCTATTTTACATCTACATCTACATCTACATGATACCCTGCAAATCACCAGACTGGTGGGTGGCAGGGGGTGCAGCACACCAAGCCCTACCTAATAACGTCCCTCGTGGGAATCACTCTCCTGTTATGATCCCGTATGGTCCTTGGAAAAAACGAGCTCTGGTATCGCTCGGTCCTACAGTCGATATCTCGTATTTTATTCTCGTGATCGTGCCTGCCCATGTACGTAGGTGCCTCTAAAATTCCTGAGACCTCCTCTAAGAGAACTTCCGACCTAAATTTCTCCAGAAGCCTTAACCTAGCGCTAATTCTGCGATCCTCTAGCGATATCCAATTCAACCAAACCAAAGTAACATTTAATTGAATTAAGTAATTAAGTATCAGTTGAGCAATTCCAATCATTCATCCATCAGTGGTGTTCTAATCATTCAATCATCCAATTTCATTTGAACCCAAAATGTTAGTAAGAAAATGCTTCAAGGTCTATGCTGTGATTTTCCATAAATATACTGATGAAATTGCCAATAAGCAATTGTAAATTGGCAGTATGGTATGATATGTACATCAATATATTGCAATTAAAAATGTATTTAAACATAGAGTACATCTTACCTAGCAAGGGTCTCAGGTAGCATGGACTCTGGAGTCCAAATCACCTGCCAGAGTACGCTATGCCTGGGCTTGTGTTTAGGTATGCCGAACTCTAGAGTACACGCTACCGCCAGGTACGATGTACTCTAGAGTATGTGGTACCTAGGTAAGGCGTACTCTAGAGTCTGTCTTGCCTAGAGTACACCTTACCTGCCACACCGGGACTGAGAGAAAGGTTGTATTTAAGGCACCCATAATGACTTTAAGCCTTACTTTATTGTGACGGCGCTGTTGCCACACGTAAGGGTTTCAAAGTAATGGCTGGGTTGTGGCGATCCCTGGACTCGGGGAAATCCCATACCGCCTGGAATGAGAACGTAGAAACATCGCAGATACATCGAATCACTCACACAGTGGCACGTACTGGTCAAAATTGGAAGTTCTAAGTAGGTAGACTGGCGCGCCTAACGTAGAACTAGGTATTGTGGCTGTATAAATACAAAAGTACCTAAGATAATTTTGATCGCAATTAAAAGTTCCCTTGGCAGCGTAGGCATGGTTACCAAGAATTAGAAAATTTTATAATAGCAAAGGAAGCAAAAGTATCCCTTAGCGACGTACTTGGGAAATTCACGAGAATGTTCCAAATATATCACAAATATTCCATTCTGTGAAAAATTGTTTTAAAGGAAACTTGTAGAAATAAAATTTTCTACAACTTTGATCACTATAAGTACTTATATAAATCAAGTTCTAAAGGAGGTAAATACATATTAGGAAAAACGGAAAATTTCCAACAATACACGGCCGCTTCCGGTTGATCAACTTCAACCAAGACCCTTTCAGATCTTGAATTACTAATAAAAATCTCAAGCATAAAGTTTTGTGATGATGTGATTATTAGTTTTTTGTTACAGCATCCACAAATTTCTCATCACACAGACAGGCACGTACGCGCGCGCACACACATGCATCGTCGAGAAAATATTGAAAGAGTACTCTCAGTGGGTGACCTCAACACTTGTATTTCCGTTGAAATCTCGAATTCGATTTTTTCACAAATGCAATACTTTCTCTTTTCTATTACGCATGGAGAAAGTAAAAATAATGTTTTATGAAACTATTTTACAAGTGGCTCTTATGAAAAATCATCTGAATACAATCTTTCCTTGCATAGCCATTATAGTTAGTCTCATGAACGTATCTCGTTGTTTGACGCATCGCTGTGCGAATGCTGAAACTCTATAGCTCTATAGTAGTGTTTCCCAATCTTTTTGACCGCGCGAAGCCATTTTTATAAAGATCCATGAAATCTCGCGAACGCTATACCAAAAATAAAAATTTTCATGGATTATCTTTCTTTCCTGGGTAAAAATTATTTTGTTGTAAACAATTTTTTATATTTATCTACATCTACATGATACCCTGCAAATCACCACACTGGTGGGTGGCAGGGGGTGCAGCGCACCAAAACCTACCTAATGGCGTCCCTCGTGGGAATCACTCTCTTATAATGATCCCGTATGGTCCTTGGGAAAAAGGAGCCCTGATATCGCTCGGTCCTACAGTCGATCTCTCGTATTTTATCCTCGTGATCGTGCCTGCACATGTACGTAGGTGCCTCTAATATTCCTGAGACCTCCTCTAAGAGAACTTCCGACCTAAATTTCTCCAGAAGCCTTAACCTAGCGCTGATCCTGCGATCCTCTAGCGATGTCCAATTCAACTCCTTCAAGAGTGATGTGACGCTTAATTTTTGCTCATATTTTGTCTTAACGAATGTGGCAGCTCTGCGATGGATTCTTTCTAACTCAAGTATCTGTCCCTTTTCATACGGATCCCATAATTTAACTAGACAATATCTATCATAACATTATTAAATAATATACTTTATATATACTTTTCCTTTGCTTATTTTCGTGTTTATAACCTTCTTGTCATTTTAGTAGTTCATAAGGGTAGCAGCGTAATTTTCATTTGCATATTAAAATTACGAAGAATTATCATGAAAATTCGAGATTTATAACAAAAGAAAATTTACTTTTCTGCAATTTGCGTACAATATTATGTCTCAATATTCGTCCTTGTCTCTTTCATTAAGAGTGCATTACAATTACATTATCCGCAAAGATGTCGATTTGTGCACTGTTTATTTGTCTCCTATCAACTTATTGCTTACAAAGACGAAGGCCAATACAGTTTTCGTTGTTACGAAAGATTCCTCTACCTAGTGAAAAGGGAACGATGAATTCCTTCCCTAAGAACGATAAAATAGTTTTAGCCATAGACATTCTTTTCGTGCTTCAAACAAAATTTTGATGTAAATATTGCTTAACTAATGGATTATTTTGCATTTTAAACAAAATATTAATATAGAATTAGATAAAAACTTGAATACTATCAAGGACCAAATCAAGTGATTTTCCGAAAAACTTGGCTCGCCATCACGGATTTTTTGCCGCGAATCCCCTGAGACATCTGGCAAACCACAGTTTGGGAACCTCTGCTCTATAGGAACTATTTAGTGGCGTAGTAACTGTCTGCCTTGTCAAACAGCTCTCAGACCACACATTTTGTAGCATTGGTAAAATCACTGGATCTTTTCTGGAGGGGGAAGAGAGTGGGAGGTCCGAAATATTTGACATGCATAAAAGTTGTATGCAAGTTATATCAATGTCGCGTATTGCTATATTAGTTATATTTAAGTTAAAAGCAAAGGGGGCAAACCGTTTCCTATTCTTCTATGACGGCGCCCAATAATGCAGATTTAAAATAACGGTTTATATTTCCACAGTTTAGACAAATCACAATTTTCCGGACCCGGTGGATCCCCCCTCCCGTGTGTGCGCCACTGCGTAAAACGAACTACTAACGCACACAGTTGGCGCTTATCAGCTGTTCTTTTAATTATTTAAGAACCGAGGAAAATGAGAGATGTTTAGGGAGAATGAAAGGCATGAAGTATGCTTCCGGAGTGGTATGTGTGAAATAGATGCTTAAACGCGAAGAGTGTTCATATCGTAAAAACCTCCCAACCACGAAACATCATTATGCGAAGCGTCGTTACCAGATTGATTGCCATAAACGTCTGCAATTTTTAGCACGGTTTGATCTATGTAATCCATGCTATTGGATGGAAAAATACTTTTAAGAAAATTCCGCATAAATTAGAGCATTCGTAAAATGTTTTCATATTATTCAAAATCCAACGATGCTTCACACCGACTGTCACAGTGGGCAAACGATTTCGCCCCCTCATGTAAAAGAGAGGGATTTTGCCAAGGGGGTGGGGGTGGGTGGAGGGGGGATCGTAGAGAAGACGCGTTCCATCGCGCGTCTCAACCCACCGCGCATCGCTAACCAACGACTCAAAGATGAAACGGTACGCTTGCTGAGTCAATGAATGCCGTTGGCCGGCATGCATCAGGGCGGACCGCAGCTATGGTATGAAGACTCGGTCCATTGAAAATATTCTTTCTTAATGGTAGCAGATTCAAGCAAGTATTTATGGGAGGAAAGTTGAAAACAAAACGTGATCGAAAAAGAGGTTTACGTGCGCAGTCGACTCGAAACGGTACTTTAGCGGACATTCTATTGGCGGAAAAAGCGTGAAGATAGAGGAAATTTAAGTTGCATTAAGCGTTGAAGCACGACGAGAGAAGACACCTGAAAAAGACAATTTGTTAGAAATTGGAAGACGCAGCAGAAATGTATTTTATGAGTGCAAAGTAAAATTGGTTCGTGATGATGGTAGTCTTTCTCAAACCGTCTAAGCTCCGCTCATGGCGCATGAGACAGACATGCAAAAGTCGAATAAAAAGCCTACCGAAGTGACTACCTACTTCCATGAAATTCGTATTGACTGCCGATGACAAAATTGCTATACATTTTAATGACTCTTTAGTGAAGTGGTTTTTAACCCCTGGGTCGCGACATATTTTGAGTGCATCGTCAAATATCTTCCGTTGATTTCTATATCCAAATAATTTCGCTACCACCCTGATAGAAACCCGTGAATAATTCAACATATATTTATTTATTTTTTGTTGATACGCATTTTAAAATTTTACTTATTGTATTCAATCACGGAATTCCAAAATCATATCTAATTTAAGAAAGTCTGCCGTTCCATTTAACCATTTAAAATCAACCAAATACGATCGCATTGAGCAGCATCCACTCTATTGAAGTACAGCAGTTATTTGTACTTTGAACGTATTTACTTTTTCTTATTTAATATACATATTTTTTTAAGTATAGCATACGTATTTTTAACCTTGAAGTGTACATTACAGAATTTTATGTGTCTCTCAGGAATCACACTGTCTGTGCCCAATTTCTCATAATCTCTCCACAACTGCGGCTTAAGTCAGAAAATAAACATCCATTCTCCAGAACAAAAACTAGAATAATTAAAATTAAGTTCGTGGACACAAATACGGAGATAGTTGTTCTATGAAACTCAATTATACACATAACACCTGAGATGGACATTTCACCAGTTAAGTTGGTATTCTGGGTGTCAAGACGGTTAATAAATGAATTGAACATTTTATTGCAAATGATGTTGGCTGGAATGTGTACCTGAATCACGGATACAAGGGTTACAAGGAGAGTTTACACGATTCGCTCTCAGAATTAACAATCAACGGCAGCCAAATAAGCGCATTAAGCAAATTAGTGGTCGAGTTGCTTCCTAAACTCCAAAATATAACGATTTTGATGATTATTTGATCCGAATTTCTTGATTTATAACGCACCTAAAGACCAATATAGAAGGACCATGGCGAAGGGGGCCAATGAGATCGAATAACAGGGTATACGTAGTCGGAGGGCTAGGAAATCGAAGAAAGAGAAGCAAGTAGAGAAAATGGCAGAGAGGGAGGAGGGATGGAGGGAGAGAGGGAGGGAGAGAGGGAGGGGGAGGGAGGGAGAGAGAGAGGGAGGGGGAGGGAGAGAGAGAGGGAGGGGGAGGGAGGGAGAGAGAGAGGGAGGGGAGGGAGAGAGAGAGGGAGGGGGAGGGAGGGGGAGGGAGGGAGAGAGAGAGGGAGGGG